>JZLH01S0504172.1:71232-88040 GCA_001188425.1 Eucidaris tribuloides
AGCACTTTTCAGGACATAAATAGATCGTATACATGTAGATCTATCTAAAATACATAATAACAAAAAAATTCAGTCAATAATCTCCAGACTAACCACGTCATGTTTTTCACTATATCGTGCGGAGACTGCAACGAGCGCCGAAGGAGCAAGACGGGGTTAAGACGTTACCCTCCTCCTCCCCCCCTCCTCCTCCTCCTTCTCAGTTTCCACCCACCCGTTGTCTGCGATGAAGTGACCACAGTTTCAAATTAAAGCTCTTAGTGATATTTTCTTTTGTCAAGATTGCAATGAGTTCTGAATTAAGGACATAATGCTCCCAGAATCAAGCATATTGTTTAAAAGGGGTTTTTCTGTTAAAAATGTCATAATCATGCCTTTCTCAATGTTGTACAATATTATCATTGTCAGAAATTGTTGTGGCTGTGAAGATCATGTATACTGTTTGAAATAGTTAAACAAATCACACACACACACCTTTCGTCGTAGTTGTACAATTATCATCAGGGAATATGACTGCAAAATCTGTTGTACAACTTTATATGGGATGAATTTCTATCAGAGCAGGAAATTGTTTCAATACTGGTAAATTCATGCTTGTTTTTCCTCAAACAAGTTCAAAACAAAGCCTTAATTCCTGCCTGAATATACACTCTAGTCTCTAGCCAGAGTGTATTGGCATATGTTCCAACTCATTCGTTGCTTGATTCACTGTTTTCTTATCCCTATCATGCCATTGGCTTTTGATAATGACTGAATAGCTAGATATATAAATAAATGTATATATTAATTTGATTAACATAAACATGATTTCTTCCTTCCTGTTAATAAATTTACATAGATTAATAAAAAAAAAAATACATCTGAACGGAGAAATCGATGGATATTTTTTTTTTCTATTTCAATTGTTTTTATTTTCATATTCAAACACATAAAAATAATACAAAACAGATACCATACATAACACAAAAGTAATTGGTGCCGTCCTTTCTGGTTTGTATATGATACACATTAAAGAAAAAAAATATGTCTATAGTAATAATGATAATTATAAGAACAATAATGAAATACCATAGTCCAAATTCTCACATTGTATTTTTTCAAGCCCGAAAAAATAGCCCGTAGGCTATAAATCATTCTGGTATTCAAATACATGTATCATTTTAAACCTGATCATTCATGGAAGACATCTTCCCATTTCCTTTCAAATTTACTTACTTGTTTATTTTGTACCGAAATTAATTTCTCAACCCTGTAAATCTTTTTTTAGCTTTAACAGAAAGAACTCAAAAGATCGATGGATAACTTAATCAAAGTAAACATAAGTACGTACATATATAGATAATGAAGTTGTATGATTTTAACAGAGCCAAACACGTCATGTTTGTAGTGGTTCAATGCTCTCTGGACTGCATTGGTCTAAAAATACGAAAAACATATATCATTTTCCCATGAAACAGATTATTAGATTATTTCCCGTGAATGAGATTATTAAACAGACCGTGATGCATGACTTTTAGAGTGAATATACGTGCCAATGACGGAGAAACGTCAACTATTGTTTTACTTTAATACAGTTTAAATGTTTACAATTGCCTATCAATATAAGATAGAAATGATATAAATATACGCCTACGAATATGGGGCGTGGAAAATAGATGCTCACGAGATAAGGCCTGCACGCGTTGTTTGCTATACAGTGAGGAATGATATATTCGTTAGTGTTATTTGTGATCTATATCAGTTTTATGATGAAGAAGAAAAGAATAAAACAACAACAATAATAATAATAACAACAACAATAATAGTTATAACAACACTAATAAATGTAGATGGATATATATAAGTATAGATAGATAGATAGATAGATAGATAGATTGATTGATAAAATGATAATTAGCGTGATTTGAACAACAACAACAAAAATCAAAGAACAAAGACAAATAAAGAGATAGAATCAAATAAGAATTACCATCGAGAAAGGAAGTACGTTTTACTGTAATTTCTTATCAGCTATATATATTCTACTTATCTAGAGTTAATTGCATTTTGTTCGTCTTTCACAATACAGAAGGTGTACTGAATGTGGATTTATTGCGACAATTATAGTAATTTACTTGCAACCTAGAGGCTATTAAGTACTGTATACCATATATCGCTTTCTATCATGTGAATTATTTTCTTAATTTCACTTTTATTGGTTTTTTCACGCCTGCCTACAAGCATTATCAGTATTATTATCGCACTCGAGAGAACAGAATAACAGTGCCAACAATTACAAATAATGACATATGTATATACAACGGCAAATCACTGATATTTGTGTTTCGTGTGAATTTGCGATTAAACTTCTCTTCAAATACGTAATTTCCATCGATGACGAACTAGATAAGATCAATTTTTTCAAGGCAATGTGTCGTCAAAGCTCGCTGACCATCAAATCGTGGTAATGACGTGAAACTAATGCAGCCCGAACACAGATTCCAAATCTGTTTCCAAACCAACGTATGGATATATAAAGTATGTTATCATACGAACGCAATCACCCTGTCACAGGTAATTACGGTTCGAACGTGAACCTGCTAGAATCATTTTACGGACGAATAGGCCTTAATGTATATACGACCTCCTAATAAGGTTCGGCTGTTTTTATATCTTTACCGTATATTGTCAGGGCGTTAGGTGGTATACCAAAATATGTTTATGGTATTTTGTACGTCGGCGTTTTACATAATTGTGTTCGGGTAACAGTTGAGCTTGCGTTCACTCGTGTTTACCGTGTACAGTCATTAAAATGACATTTCGTACATGGAAGGGATCGGGAACATAGTCCCCTGGGGTTCGACCACGGACCTCATACAAATTTCTTGTTCATAGCCAACATACTCACGCGCATGAACACATTTTATTATGATAACATCTGGAAGAAGAAATGGACACTGGAAAAAAACACGAACAGATATAGAGCACTAATTCACACTACGGTAGTGTATTAAGTTATGTAGGGTTTTAAGTGCAGGGAATCTATTTTTCTGCCCCCCCCCCAAAAAAAAAAAAATTCACATAATGACCTTAGGTTATTTATGAAGTACGTGTCTGTTAAATATGAAGATCAGTAATTGTCTACAATTTTAAAAATGCGCAAATTACGACCCGTTGTTCAGTCCCTGTCACGGCCATTGGACGGAGTCAGCTCAGTAGTACTGTATTATTAAGTAATCATCTGTTGGTAGATGAACATCCATCTCAATGACGCTGGTGCATAAAATTTGTTATGGTAATGAATACATATGGTGCATATTGGGTATTTGTTAAGAAAATATCTTATGGTAATGAATACATATGGTGCATATTGGGCAATTTGTAAAGGAAATTTCTTATGGTAATGAATGCATATAGTGCACATTGGGTATGATGTATAGACAATATTCCATATCACACAATGATAAGCACCGGCTACGCAGGGCATGAGTCTGAAAGTAGACTAGGAATTTTGGTATAGGCTGTACTTAAATTCAATTTAAAATCTAATGGTCACTATATACTTTACAAAAAGTTGTTAGATAATATTTTCTTCTAATTCTATACACCAGTTTATTCTCACAATGTTAAATTTTAGGCATGTAAGTGAGATGCGCTGTCTTTCATAAATGAAGGTCTTGTATTTTATCCATATATCAAGGAAAATTTAAACTTTCGCGATAATTATACTTAATCTACTATTTTCTGCTTAAAACATCCTAAAATTGTTTATTATCAAAGCCCAATAACGTTCCTTAGAGAGAAACCAAGACAATGCCAAATGCTCCACCCTACCTCCAGTGGCGTAATGTACCAAATCTTTTGGGGGTCAGAAACGACAATATATCGACAGAAGTTACCATTGGTCATATTTTATTTTGGGGGGTCAAGCGCACCAACAACCCCCCACCCTCAATTTGACAACAATGACTACCTCCTTTGCATCCTATCATACCTATGTCTCGTAAAAAGAGAAGGCGATTGTGACAAATAAAAATTGTTGGTTTCCGTTATACGGTTTAGTTTAAACTAAACTTTGGCATTTATTTGTATGCTATCGCATAGCTGGGTGTATTTTCAAAAAAATTGAAGTGTTTAGGAAACGGGTAGGCCTATACCCAGACTTATCGTCCACCTCATGATAAATGATATAGTTCCAGAACCTATATTGCTGGCCTACCTCGTTATCACTGTCGCAATAATCATAAAGCATGATTTCCATCATTTCTTGTTACATTGCAAAGCAATCTTTTAAGTGGATTGAAATACTTTGTTACTATCCGTGTTGTTTAAATAACGATGAGTAATTTCTTCCAATTCCCCAAAGCAATTGTTTAAGTGGATTAAATAATCACATGAACGTTTTTTTTTGGTGTAAATACATTTGTCTATCGCGGTTGAGTTTGATCAAAAACTATTAAATACGTATGAGGTAGGAATGTATGTCGATCGTATAGCTGGGAGATATATTGTCAAGGGATTACGTATAATTTTACAAGTGAAATGGGATTATAATTTATCAGATGGAGGAAAGTTACAAGATGCAGTATATAAAACGACATATAAAACACCTCCCGTCTTCGTAACATAAATATGAAACTCCATAGACACTCCAGCAAAGGATTTGGTGGTAAAGGTAAAGGGATGAACATAAATTTATCTTCTTCAGAATCGGTTACATGCAAATTTCTACGCAAGACAAAGAAAAAACATAATATTTTTGATAAGTAAATGTCTTATCCTGAGCGTGTTTATTGCAAAGTAAAATCAATCACAGACATCGCTTATATGTTGAATTGTCATGAAAAGAGGAATAAATAAAAAGAACATATTGACGACAATTTAACTTTGATAGGGTATAAATATTATGGGTGTTGATTAAATATTCCCATGTGATATGTTTTTTATCCATTGCTGATTGGGACACCTCTACCCATGGTACATTTTGTAAACAGTCTCGATTTTGCTTAGTTGATTGAACATTCTTAAATGGTACAGTGCCTTTACGCAGTTTTAAATGGATAATATAGGAGTGAACCAAAAATGGAAATGAGAGATCGGGATTGAAACGTGTTTCTAATGACACTTCTTCTGATTGTACTTCGCACAACACATTTCCACTTAAATTGCATAAGGTATTGTTACATTTTTCGTAATGTTTAACATGTTTTAGATGTAAAATAGAACATCTGAAACCTGATTAAGTTATTTGGTTACCTTATGTGACACATTAATTCGTTATAATTATATGTGATGAATGGAGCAGATTAGGGAAATGCTATTTATGATTGAACTACGCCAGATGGCGAAAATTGCACGACGAATCGTGCTAACGACACTTTCTTGACAGCGCTTAAGCCCAAGTATATTTTTGATCGATCAGACAACATGTTTGTCAATCTTTTACAAAGTATTCTATTTTCACCCCAGACATCAGGAAACAACATCAAACCTACTAAAAAAAATTTATGGTGACAATTACGATGTTTAAATTAAAGGAGAGCATCTAACGGTATGTAGAGTACCTATGGGAAATCTGCCCCCCCCCCCGAGATTTTACATTTTGAGTAATTTCTCAAAAATGAGAGGGTTTCAGAGCGAACAATTTTCAGGGCATTGATAGACTATATACGTGTATCTTAAAAATAAACTTGCAAAGAATTTCATTTTTTTTTATCATTTACCAAAACTAGTCCTGGCTTTAAAGACATCATTTTATATTGTCTTAAAAAATCTGAGCTATGTGATCTTCCATGGTGTACTAGTGTCTCTGCCGAGGTCTGAAAATAATGCCTTGAACAAAACAGGTTCAAAACGATCATTAAGTGACTTTCAAAAGGAAAAATGAGTAACCAATCCGAGGACCCCCCCCCCCCCGTTTGTGTTCTAGAATTGCTGTCCCCTATTGATTCGTCTGCCGATTATTTTGTTCTGTATATATTTTGTAATAGTGACAGCATTACTGCTTGAAATGTGTTTCACACACTATTATGTAGTTCAGATATGAAAGTTTGCCCATCTCTTCAATTGAAACTCCACAATGTTAACGCCTTAGGCTAATAATGACCATAGTTTACAAAAAAATGTGAGCAACATAATCCTCCATGCTCTAAGTGTCTTTGATAAGGTCTAAAAATGAAGCCCTGAAAAAAAAATGAAAATGCATTTCAAAATGGTGATTCAGTGCTTTAAAGAAGTGAAAATCTGTACGCACCCAATTTGACCGGATTCACCTGCCCATTTCCTCCGATAGACTTACTCTGTGCAGATCTGGGCAATTTTATCCTCCACCGGAATGGAAATTTTTTAGTCATACATATTTTGCCAGTGGCAGCATAACTTTTAAACTTTTGTATTCTAGGGTGTTTATTTGTCCATTTAAACACTATTACGTGTATGTAGTTCAGATGTGAAAGTTTGACAATTTCTATAATCAGTTAGGCGTAAACATCGGAATACCGTTCTTTCTGAAAAGTCTGAATAAGAATGATATTCGGCTGTTTTCGAGCACACGCCGTAGATGGCGTAAACTTTGAGATCGCGCTGTCATAGACGTGTCCAAGTCTTTTTTATTGATTAACTGTGTAATGCGTTCAGAATAATAGATCAACAAGACTTACGAAGCAGCAGTCGCTTGGCTGCCGGTGAATGAACTAATTATTCATGCATAACACGTCATCCTGGATAACTCTCGAAAGTTGAAGTTGATGACATAGATCTAAATCTAGTTACACACATAGATTATATGCACACGCACACAAACGTACCTGTTGACCTACACACCATCACCAATTCCAATGCGTGGGTCTATGTGCGGTTGGTTTGCACATTGATAACGATATTGTCCATCTGTCTTCCGCCGTTTCATGTTATTTGTCTGTACTTGTCACCACTGTCTAACACATGTAGAAGATTACCATCAGTCGTCCAGTAGAGGCACAAAAGAATCAAACAGCCCAAAAATATCTCATAATACGTTCCTTGCCAACATACCATGCCGAACTCGCGATATTCGACAGAACGCCTGTATGTTACATCTAAAAAGGACCGTTTCATCCAAATCATTCAAAATGTTTTAGCCTAATTACGTATTCCAGCATAAGTTCTCAAATTGTCAAGGCTCAATTTCTTTAATATTTTCGTAGAACGTGCTTCATACACTTCTTTTGATTCACGCGAATTTTCTAAGAAATTGAGCCTTGACAATTTCTGTAGTAATTTTTTTAAAAATGGTATTGCAGAAAAGAAAATTGCAGGCCATATGTATAACACGCAAGGCATCGTGATGCATGATGGGACTAAGGTTAATGTATTATTCATTAACTCGAAAAAGAGTGGAATACCGCTATTCTTAAAAAGATTGAAATTCCGCTCTTACGCTTAACTGATAATTAAACTTCCACAATGTTAAATGCTGTCTTTAAAACAAGTATGAAAACACAGTTCAATGGGTCGAATGGAGAACCCGACCACTCTGCAATCAGTTCAATCATAGACGCCAGAACTGGAACGTCGTAAATACGGAATATTTCGGTCTCGAGACGTTTCGGTTATATCATTTTCAAACTGTCAAGTGGAAACCAATATCTTTTGAAGCTTTGATAGGAACCGAAATGTCCGCTACACGGGGGTATTTCGGACTCAGGACGTTTGGGTCATCTAATTTTTAGAACTCCGTATTCTAATGAACATGTGGGAAACTATTGTCCTCGGGAACACGACCGATTGTTCAGCATGACTGAAGAAGATCGGTTATCTTCAGCATTGATGAGTAGGCGGACGAACCCTGGTGACGTCACTCACAAATATCTCTCCTCGAAAGAGATCTATTTTAGGGAACCATCTTTAGAATGGTTATGTTCATTCGTGTACTGGTGGTTACGTCCTGTATTCATCTTGTTCGACCTCTTTTTTCCCGTTGCCCCTTGCATCCAAGACAGAGACCGACACCAAGGCCACCGTGCAGAAATTGGCCCCAAGTCCGGCCTCGGCTTTGAGGCCTCTTCCAATACCAAATTTACTCCTCATTACATGCCTGTTATATTGAAGAAGTTGGCTAAATTGATTTTACTTCGAACTTTCTGTGTCGTTGGATCCTCACCAGCACCGAAGCTCAAACCATTCAACCCGCACCTTTCATTCAAGGCGGTATTTCTGTGTGAAAAGACCTTATCAGAATAGAAATATACAGATCAATGTTGTCATTGTTGTTGTTGTTATTGCTGTTGTTGTTGTTGTTTGCTCTTACCAAAACATCAGATAATTATTCTGAAGAATACGAGTAATGCAACATGTAAGGCAACATGTAATGCAACATGTAATGCACCATATGCTGGGAAACGTCCAATAGAACGTATGAGAATAGCTTGAGGATTAAGTTCAGCCATGGGACTGACAAGTTAGTTTCCAGGCAAATAAGGCCCGTTTGATCGACAAAAAGCCGTAACGATGCTGTTTGAATTTCAACAGTTATCTGAGTCGGACAGGCAGACATGATTCGTAACTCTTCTAGCGCAAACCAAGTACCTACAAACCTTACCGGGTCAAAGCAATGGGTCGGAGACCTGGAGCAGGGCTGAAAAAGGGTGTTGCTGGTGGGCTTTGCTTCGCAGAAATCGGTGAACACTAACAAATTAAGCAGGTGAAAGCAACACACTAACCGGTAACTCAACCAAACGGAGTGTATTCAAGCGATTTATTCCTTATTTTAAAGATACACACATTATAGGAATTATGAATTCCTGATTGAACATTCCAGTTTAGATTATGTTCATCAGGATCACATTTGGCAGAAAGAACACCACAAACTATAATAATCTTGTAGGTGAATGCATGCGCTCTGGGAAATAATATCGTTATAATCGGGAAAAATAATCACGTCGAACTTTGAGTTATACTTTTAACCACCGTCTACTAACTTCGCCATGAACCTGCACTTGAACATGTTACTGTGTCATTATTATTCAGCACTCGCAAGGAGATTTCTCAAGAGACCAAACTTGATAGAAATGGGATACGGTGTGATGCAAATGTTTAACACTTGCAGCCATAGCGGTCGGCGTGCTATCACTTGTAATGTCTCATGACTCTCGTCCATCTACCCCTGCAGGAATTTGGCATAAAATGTATGAGACTTATACGAGTGAAGTATACATTGAAAACTTCGGATCAACATGCAGTAATCGGGCTAATTTATTAACTTTAAAACCAGATAATTTACTTACACCTTAGATTATATTATATCGCTTTGATCAATTATATCTTGCCTGTTTTCCAAGTAAACATAACGGATTGATAACCTTTAATCTTTAGACTTAATGTGTAGATAGTAATTCGAATGCGTTACTTACGCGATTATTTTTTTTTCTAGAATTAGACTGTCGCTCCAGGAACTGATGTCAATTAAACAGAAAAAGGGGGAAATCTGTTGAAATGAAAACTCTATTTCCTTCATATATGCGATTGTATAATTCCGAAGTTCATTTCTAAAACAGAAAAATACTTTATCATACTTTTTTCCATTACTGCTGTACACACAACCGGATCCAACCGTTCATTCGGAGGTCAATTTTATAAATAGTTTCTTCGTTTGTATTTAAACACCATTAATGAGAATATCATATTTTCTCAAACATGTGTGAGCGAAAACGCCACATCTGTTGAAATATTGGGACCCGTTTTGGCACGGAATGAAATAAAATGACGTTACTTCTTAATGGAGCATATCATTTTCCTTTGTTAACCGTGAACGCTGCTTTTTCAGTTTCCATGCTAACAACTCGAAAATTGATTCTCGCGGAGCTCGTGTAACAACTTAACATTCGCTACATTCTGTTTGTGTGAACGAATGTCTTGACTTAGTCCTTTCTCAAACGATTCCGATTTCGATTACAAGAAAAGTCTAACTGTAACGATCAATATTTAGGCACTTGTGGGGGATTGACTGTCTTTGCAGAAACGCCAGCGCTTGGGATGCAGTACCGCGACAAGTGCAATCATTTGAGGTTCTTGCGATGACACGTTGTAGACAAGTCATCTTAGATTTCAACTCCGCGCACTCGACGTGGCAAAATCGCCCTGGCAATCGTGCGCATTAATTGCAGATCCAATGTATTTGATAAGGAATCATTCTGGATTGAAATGACATTTTTGAGGGAAAATTATACATAACAAGTGTTATAATCTTCGGCTATTCCGGTGGTAAGTGTATCCTGGTTAGATGTCAAGATAACACTTTTACCATGACCCGTCAAGAGTCCATCAGAGACTTAAATTATAATTTTCTTCGTTGATTCTGCATGATGGAATGTCATATGAACGGATTATGAGCTAAATTTGATATATTTTCGTGATATTCATATTGTATATTATACTTCCGTAGGCACTATAACGCAAATAAAGAAAAGCGGAAGAAAGCAAGAAAGGAGAGAAAGTAAAGCAAAAAAGAAACAAACAAACAAACAAAGGAGAAAAAGAAAACAAGAAAGAAAGAAAACGGAAGGAAGGAAACGAAAAAGAAAAGAAAGCAAGCAAGCAAGCAAACGAATAAGAATTTTAAAAAAAGAACTATGCAAACAAACAACGAGACATCTGTGCTTTATTAATCATTTAGATTCTTTAAAAGGTAGGAGCTATAACATTATGTAATTTGGAATGAACTGAGGATACGTTATTTTCTTTAGGTTTCATTTCTTGTTCTTACATGTATGAGAGACAATTCCGGTATAGGGGTTATGTACCGCAGATCTTTAAGGAAGATTCCATTGTTTGATGGTGGCTTTAATATGATGCCTGTGGCGATCAATACTTCTAATTTCCATTTTTACTTCTTCACGGCTGAACAGGAAATGCCCATGGAGAATTATGCCAATAAATCCACGCTCTATTTTTTTTTTTACATCTGTAACAATTATTGCATGAAATTCGGTAATTAGCTCGCTGTCCATGAGGACAATTCTGTCAGTTCGACTCATGTAATAGGATGCTCGTAGTTTGAAACTTTTCACCTGGTTCTTTCGATAATACAACATCATTATTTTTGTAGATTAATCATAATACACAACCTATTTGCAGTTGTACTTCACTGACAAAACGTCGTCAACAAAGTTGTGTTCAGATTGAAGAGTATTTATTAAAAGTTGTCGATTCTAAAGATATGATGAATTGCAAAAAAAAAACTATGCCTGGCAATTTCTGTTGGGCAAGACCACGATTATTACACTTCAAAGAATGGGCCATGATCCGGGGTACGAGGGACGTCGTCCCCTCTATATTTTTTATGGACGGTCCGTTCCCCCCCCCTCGATATCTATTTTTTTCTATTTTGTTGTCATGTTTTATTGTTTTCGTTATCTGCGAAACCATAGAAAAAATATATATGATTGAAATAAAGTATAAAATATTTCAAAGGGGGGATTTCCAAAGTCACACTTTTTCACCTTTTAACGAAAATATGTATCCTGGGGTGTTTTTTTAACCCTAAATATCGCGTATCTTTTGAGACATTTCGTACTTCATGTCAGACAAAAATTTCTCAAAAACGTGATTTCATCTACAATACCAATACAAATTGTGTTTTCAGGCAAAATTGAAAAATGTATGATTATTTTTACTTTAAATGGTTGAAATTAATTAATTCTATGCTGATTATGATCGCAAATGTGTCCCCAACCAATTTCATCGAAAAAATCATAAAAAACAAAACGTTAAAAAAATCAAGGAAATTCATAAGAAATCTTAAAAAACAAAAGGCATATGAAATCAATTAATTTTAATTCCGAATTTTTTTTCAAATACGTTTGCTAAGAATAATAGAAAGAGTGTCTAAATCCCCCAAAATAGCATTTTTGGAACTATATTTCGTCGTGTGGCTGGCAGAAGGTCGTTAGCAAATGCTGTAAGCAGAAGGAGGTTTACAGTAAATTGCCTCTAGTTTGAAACCAATAGGCTTATTCCATATTTTCGCCTTACGTTGTGATAGAAGGATCTAAAGATCACAATACTTTGATTTCATGTGAAATAAGCCAATGGTTGTCACGTTACATGCAATTTACTGTTAACGCCCTTCTGCTTAGAGCAGTTGCTAACGATCTTCTGCCAGCCGCACGACGATTTAGTGATTTAGAGCTTAATTGTTATTGTACGCATAAATTAGCATAATTAATTAAGACGAAATTAATTCCGAGTATTTTACCACAATCTTGTAGATTACGTCAAGGGTGACGTGTGTGCCGATTTTCGGTGCGATCGCTAGATCAACGGCCGATATCTCAGGGGGCGAGATCACCCCCTACCCCCCCCCCCGATAAAGGATAGCCAAAAAAAAAGCCCAGCCTGATTAAGGTTAAACACAGAGTCTAAAAATGTAACACATATCTGTTTTTCTTATATATAGGCCAACGGGTGTTGAATTTGACACCTCGGATTTTGCGATGTAAACTGAACAGTCTAGTGTTCACAATGTAATCGTGAGACCCCCCCCCCCCAGTAGATGGAGTACTTAAACTTACCACCGTATAACCTGTTGACGCATGTTAAAAGCAATGGCGTTATCCTGCTTTCCAAAAAAAAAACTGTTTTCGATGTGTGAACATGGGAAGTGAAAAATGCATATGTTTCTTTGATTGATTATTTTGTTTGATTTTTAACCTCTTATCCGATTATTATCTAAAATCCTGCTTGTCGTTCTTTCGAAAGCGTAAAAAAATAATCGCATTGCCCTTTTTTTTAAATGCAAAAGCGGAGCAAATGAAATAAATGGCATTCGGGGACAATTGAAAGAAAAACAGTTTTGTTTGTAGGATCGCTATCTTAGTATGATTCCCATAAGCCTATCAAAGAGTCTTGATGTGACTCAATATGTTACAATTCTCATTATAATAAAGCATGTTTGGGGAATCTTTCAAACCCGTCATCGCTTTAATACAAATCATCAGAGGAACTACAGCTGTCATCTTTCGATCGACAAAGGACTTCAAAAAAGACAAGAACGCTTTGCCCTTGAGCAAAACAACGCTAATGAAATGAGAACTATAGGCATCCGTGTGCTTTTATAGCTACATATTAAATGAAATTGAAAATTATAACAAGTCATATTTTTATTTTCAAGCCATCCAAACAAAGTTATCACTGTCGACTAATAATACCGACTGATTTCGAGGTTGACACCTGTGTCGTTTAACCAGAGGACTAGCCTCACTACCAGGCAATTACTTATAATTGCATAATATAGCCGGTATTAATGAATGTGTATTGCACAGTTTGTGTCGTCTCCGAGTCGTAGACACTGTATTATACCGTGTCAGCGCCTGGAGACAACATTCTATAAGGCAATATTGTAATAATTTCCACTTCCACCTCGGGGTGTATGCAATACATGTATACGCGTCTAAAGTAAAATGGGTCTTGGGAGATGAAACAACGGTTTCCCATAACAGTTCAAATGCGATTTAAATCGGCGATAAAAGTTGAATTAGATGAATGCAGATCACTGCAGGCTAAACACTGCAATTGCGCTCCCACCAGACACCGTTTACAGTTTTGCCAATTTTCGGTTATTGCTTCAATTCCTGGTATTCAGTATCTTCGAAAATAGCTACGAATTTTGATGTTTTGTCGTTGGACCAGTATGTTTTTCCCATTTGAACCATTTGTGAAACTTAAAAAAAAAGTGTTTTGGACTATATCAGTTTATTGAAATAAATTGAATCCTTTAATTTTAGGTCGTAATTATTAATTCATGATTATTTAATACTGGTAGTCTTTTTCATGACCTTTAAAGTCTTTGCTTTTATTTGCACACAGAACCGCGCGTTGTTCTTTTTTTCAGATATGATCTAACCAAAGAAAAATACATAAAATCAAGTATTTTAGAGTTGGGACTCATTTGTTGTAAAGTTTTTGAAATATAAATGATAGATCGTTTGAAACCGATCCATTGCTTGTGTTTTGTAATGGTAATCTTGGTTTCTAGACATTGGATGTCAGCTTCACCCACTAATTTGAATTTTGAATTTGGAAGACTCCAGCCGTAGCAAAGCTTACTTGACAATGGGTCAGACTGCACTGGTATGAGATTTTTGACTGTGCACGCTTCGATCAGCAGATATTCAGTTTTCACTAGATGAGTACAAGAATCAGTTCTGGCAGTCATGCTACTATAACGGCTGTGTAAAAGATAAATTAATGAAAAACTTGAAATATAAATGTTCAAATGCTCTTTTCATTTACACTGAAATTTGACAGAATTTCCTACACGCCAGTCGCAGCGTCATCTCAGAAACAGGGGCGGCGCCAGGGTAAAAATCGCCAAGGGGCGAAATCCGTTGGAAAATTTTCGCGGCCCAAAACTTTTTCTCACGGTCAAATGCGCGGGTAAATCAGGAGGTAATAGTCGTTCAGTTGGGGGGAGGGGCGGAAAAATTTCGCCGCCAAAATCACGGCCAAATTCGCGGCCGGCAGAAAATTTTCAGGGCCAAATTAGCATTTAAAAGTCGCTTGGGGTGTGGCGGTAAAATTTTCGCAGCAAAAAATATTTTCACGGCCAAACCGGCAAACAATTTTAGCGGCCAAATCCCCGTGATTTTTCATACGTTTAGAAAAAAAGGGGTCGGCCGCTCCCCCCTGCCCCCCTGTGGCGCCGCCCCTGCCTAGAAACCGTCAAGATATCATCGGCCTTGCCCTGATAAGAGACTCTAACCTTACTTGAATCAGAGGGACGCTAATGCTGTTAAAAAAAAAGAAAAAAAAACTTTAAAGGCATTGTATAACAGCGTTTCCAGTTTAAAAGATCGGGGCTACATGATTCCCCATGCGACCAGTGTCTCTGATAAGGTCTAAAAATGAAGCCCTGAAAAATTTGCCGTTTTAAACGATCATTAAGTGCTTTAAAAAAAGTGAAAATCATTGAGAGACCATTCCAGCTTTTCCCCATAGACTGCTGTGTTGCAGAATTTCCTATCGGCTGATAGGAAATTAATGTGCCAATTTGTATGGCACATATTGTACTAGTGACAGCATAACTGTCCAAACTTTTGTGTTCTAGGGTGTTTATTTGTCCATTCAAACACTGTCAGATATGTCAGATAGCAAAGTTCAACCATTTTTTAAACCAGTCTTCCACAGTGTTATATAGTGTCTTTAAAGATTGGGTTATTGATTTGCACGTCAAAAAACATCTGTATGAATCAAATCAGCTGAAATCATATCCAATGTGAAGATTAATATAAATAAACACCTCTCATAGAGACTTGGGGTAAAATATTGAGTTTTGGTTAAAATCTGGACGGTTAAACTTCATCCTTTTTCCATTTGCTCAGGAGCAAATTTTAAAAAATCCGCGACGTCAAACGTGCACGTGCCGTTCCAAAATGGTCCGATCAGCCGTTAGCCAACGGTCGCGCAGGGGATAGCCGATTGACCAATCAGGGCGCTCCGCTCGTCTTGCTACGGTGCACAGTAACCGCGATTCGCATTTTGAGCAAAATTGAAACTCACAGAAAGAACAACATTCTGGTAACATGTCGTTATTAGTTTTTCTCATAAAACAACAAATTCATGACGTATGGATCTCAGACTTTCAACACACCGTTTGTAAGTACTAAACTACCGTTTGGTATTGATAATGAAGGGAAGTAATGGACTTGCAAATCAATAACCCAATCTTTAAACACCGCGCGTAGTCTAATTTAGCCGCCAACAATATCCCTCGAGATACAGTATGAGAAATGAAGAAACATATTACGGCGCCTTATCCACAGTGTTAGTATCGAGTATTAGTATATTCCTATATTCATTCATGAAACTGAACAACATGTTTCATTAATGTTCATAATATTATGTTGTTTTCTTGGCGCTCTAGAGAGGTTGTATTTATGCACCAAAGAATACATAATAAACAACAGGTGTTTGCTTAAAGTATAAAGAGCCCACACAAATTTTGTACTGTAAAAATCCCTCTGATTCAAAAGTGGGGTGAGTTAATCCTGTGATGCTATACAATTTCACTCAAACCCGATCACTTTTCCCCCAGGATTGCTTTTCGTGTGATTACTACGACAATTATGATTCATATACTGAAATCTACACTTGATTCAGAATACATTAGTTTGAGTCTACATGAGACTGACTTCACTTGCAGGCAAACATGAAGTTTCAACAATGCGTCGTGAGAACAAAATTTTAATAAATCGCCGTGTGTTACAAATTGATTGCATTTGCGTTTGACTTGATATTTGTTTCCCACGTATTTACTCGGTATCTGCTACAATATAGCGTCTGTTTGTTGGCGCTGATCTATATGGGAGCAAAAACTGGATGATAATTAAACAGTTGGAGTGGCGAATTTTTCTTATATATTTGTCTGATTTATTTCTCCATTTTTATTACTTTTCTGCAAACTTATTACATTCCAAAATGTCAGTCTCATATAATGTGACTAGCTAATTATGAGGTGTGGATAAAGGAGACTTAGTTAATTGAGTCGAAACTGAAATTTCCAGAAAATAAGTCACTTTGAAAGATTGTATCAGAGGCGTCGATCCAGGGGGGCAGGGGGCGATCGCCCCACCAATGAAACTATTGGGGGGCAAACATATCGATTTGCCCCCAATAATTTTGACAACTTGAAAAATTCATAATATGCAATACAAATATGTGTTTGAAAAAGCATTGGAAAACCATTAAACATGACATAAAAATACTAGTAAACATACAAAATTGTTAATTTTTCATTCTGTATTACAATTTGGCTCGCAGAGCCCGCCAAAAATTCTGAATATTTGTTCACTTTT
>JZLH01S0504283.1:10554-22099 GCA_001188425.1 Eucidaris tribuloides
AGGGGCCTCGTTTCATAAAGCCGTTTGTAAGGTTACGCATAACTTTACGAATTACTAGAATATGGAGTACCAAGTACAATGCCAATAGTTTTTCATGTCATTTTAAGAAAGTATGATTAATGTCAATTAGATTTTGCCCAAAAATAAAGTTTATACATGTATTCAAATACTTAGCTGGTTTTTAAAGACGCTATATAACACTGTGGACGACCCATTTAAAAAATTGTCAAACTTTGCTAACTTTGCTATCTGACAGTGTTTGAATGGACAAATAAACACCCTAGAACATAAAAGTTCAGAGAGTTATGCTGTCACTAGTACAATATGTGCAGATACAAACTGGCATATTAATTTTGTATCGGCCGATAGGAAATTCTGCAACACAGCAGTCTATGGGGGAAAGCTGGAATGGTCTCTCAATGATTTTCACTTTTTAAAGCACTTAATGATCGTTTAAAACTGCAATTTCTTCAGGGCTTCATTTTTAGACCTTATTAAAGACACTGGTAGCATGGGAATCATGTAGCTCAGATTTTTTAAACTGGAAACATTGTTATATAGTGACTTTAAGAGTAAGAATGTTAATCTATGTTTGCATATTTCAACATTAGCAAATGTTTTTTTTTTAATAGTTTGAAAATCACATTTGACTTGCCATATTTCAAGTCATTCGTAAAGCCATGCGTAACTTACGAACATCTTTATGAAACAGGCCCCCAGGTGTGTACATCGTGTTTTTCGTGTGTGTGGCATGTAGTGTGCTACATTGTGGATTTGTGGGGTGATGTTGGTGGAAGGCACCCTCCCTAGCCAATTTGGCCCCGATTTGGCCCCATCCTAACCCATGTTATGGCATTTCATGACATTTTCTCCCTCCTTTCCTACTACCTACAGTATTGCAGAATACTGCCCCCCCCCCAAAGCCCACATACATTGCACCGTTGCACAGTGGGTAAGCCTTAGTGTAAGCTAGGCCAGACATTTCTGCTTGTGGAGGGAGAAATTAATTTTGAAACTGGGAAAGAAACCATCCAGTAATCAATCTCATCAAAAAAAGAATTCAAAATTAAACCAGAAAATAAAATAATTTTGAAAACAAAGATGATAAAATGTAGACTTGATTTGATGTCTTTAAATAAAATTTTGTCATTTGTTATAAAAACACTATTTAACACTGTGGAGCCCTGTTTAAAAATGTCAAACTGTGATGACATAAAAGTGTTATAATGGCCACACAACAAAACAAAATACTTAATGCTATCCACTAGCAAAATGTGTAGATAAATATCAGTACACGAGTTAGTGTCCTGTAGACAAAAATTCTACATGTTCAAGACAGCAGTCTAGGGGTGAAAAACTGGAATGGTAGCTCACTAATTTCCACTTTTTGAAAGTACTTATAATCATTTTCACCTGAAATTTGTTCGGGCTTCACTTTTTGATGTTATCAGAGTCACTACTAGCATAAAGATCATGTAGATCAGATTTTTTTAATGCTGGAAACATTGTTAAATGATGCCTTTAAACCTCCTGCATTATGTGGGGTCAAATTCCCGCATTTAGGAAGTTGCCTGGCTAGTGTTACATAACTTAAAGTGATAGGCTGACATTGTGAAGCTTCAATTAAAAAAATTGTCAAATTTGATATCTGAGCTACATAGTAGTGTTCATATGGACAAATATACACCCTAGAATAAAAAAGTTTGGAAAGTTACACTGCCAATGGCAATTTATGCATGAATAAACAATTAAAACTCGGGGCGAGTTTAAAGGCATTGTATAACAATGTTTCCAGTTTAAAAAATCTGAGCTACATGATTCCCCATGCTACCAGTGTCTCTGATACAGTCTAAAAATGGAGCCCTGACAAAATTGCAGTTTAAAATGATCATTAAGTGCTTTAAAAAATTGAAAATCATTGAGAGACCATTCCAGCTTTTCCCCACAGACTGCTGTGTTGCAGAATTTCCTATCGGCCGAGATAAAATTAATGTGCCAATATGTATCTGCACATATTGTACTAGTGACAGCATAACTGTCCAAACTTTTGTGTTCTAGGGTGTTTATTTGTCCATTCAAACACTCTCAGATATGTCAGATTACAAAATTCAACAATTTTTTAACGGGTCTTCCACAGTTTATATAGTGTTTTTAAATAGCGTAGGTGTACACACAGTAAGTCTATGGGAGAAAATGGGCAGGTGAATCTGATCAACTTACGATTTTCACTTTTTTAAAACACTAAATAATCGTTTTGAAATACAATTTTTTCAGGGCGTCATTTTTAGACCTTATCCAAGACAATGGTAGCATGGGGTATCATGTAGCTCAGATTTTTTTAACTGTGGTAAATGTTAGCCAATACCTTTGAAATAATTTAATTCAGAAACCAATCACCACCATCATTCAACACCAAAATTCGCAAACGCCAAAAAAAAAAGACTTGCACCTATTCAAGTCCACAGGATAATTAAAGGACTGAAACAAAAGAAAATCCTTTTAAACCATATCATAGTGTAAACAAGTTTATTCTACATTATTTTCATAACAATACCAGTCATTCTACAAAACAATCACAATACTGTACTTAGACATTGAAACTTAACCAGAATTAACTTAAAATTAGACAGTGGAACACATGTCCATAATATTAGGCATCCATTTTCCAATGTCCAGAATTTTATCTACAGGTCTATTATACATCCAATATGTTTACTGCACACCTTCTACAT
The DNA here is from genome assembly GCA_001188425.1 of Eucidaris tribuloides. Classification (NCBI taxonomy): domain Eukaryota; kingdom Metazoa; phylum Echinodermata; class Echinoidea; order Cidaroida; family Cidaridae; genus Eucidaris; species Eucidaris tribuloides. The sequence continues at coordinate 13,287 of JZLH01S0504283.1, forward strand.
GTACACGTTTGTCTCAGATTCAAGCTAGAGTTAATGAACACCTATTTATATACACCAGTTTACAATTACAGTCAACTCTGCCTAAGTCGAATTTCTTGGGACTGAAGAAAATGCTTCCACTTAGACGAAATTTGACTTACAAGGGGTCAAAAAACAATCGAAAATAAAGGAATAGGACCCAGTAAAGACCTTCGACTTAGGCAATTATTCGACTTAGGCGACTTCGACTTATGCAGAGTTGACTGTATATCATATCCCTCTGATTGGTGTGTTTGTCACAGGCCTTAAATTTCAATATTTTAGGGCAAGGCCACTTCATCATATTACAGCAAAAATGTGTAAAATTAAAAAGGGCACAAAAATAATGACAAGGGCATCAAAGGACATGGCCTTCAATTATTTTAACCCTATTTTAACTGGGCTATTTCAGACCAGGTTTTTACTGGGACGGGGGGGGGGGGTCAATTTGACCCCCCCCTTCAGATCTCGGCCGCCGATCGTGCGATCGCCGCGAAAATTTGCATGCGCATGGAGCCGGATGTAAACTACACGACTATACAGTAAAATTTTCAAAAAATGTATTTTTTCTATTTTTTAAGTAATTAATTATGCTAATAAGTGTATGAAATTAAGGTTTCGCCTATAAATCACTTACAATAGCTAGTAGAATACTAATTTTTGGTGAAAATATTCATTCTGACATTTCTCACAATTATCTGCAAAAAAAAATTGCCGAATTGGAATTAATTTCTTATGAATTTTATTGTTTTGTGAATTTCTTATGTATTTCTTTGTTTTTTCGACCTTTTGTTTTCGATTGTTTTTTCGATGAAATTTGTTGGAGACACTTTTGCAATCATAAACAGCATAAAATTAATTCATTTCAACCAGTAAAAGCAAAAATAATCATACATTTATGATTTTTGGCTGAAAACACAATTTTCCATTGATTTTGAGCACAAAATCATCGTTTTTGAGCGAATTTTTGGGTTGACATGCATGTATAAAATCCGCGCAGCGTCGTAACGGTAGTACGATTTTCCGCGAAAATGGTCTCAAAGATGCGCCCAAGACTTGAAAAGTAAAAGTCAGTGAGAAGACGCGCGATCAAAAAATATTGCACGGGACGGCGCATTGGTCCGCGAAATGTCAAGGGGGGGGGGGGGGTCAATTGAACCCCCCCCCCAGTTAATTAGGTTAAGCCGCTGGTTTGATGATGTACAGCTAAAGAATGCAGCCTTCCAGTGGTCAAGAGGTCAACGAGGATACGACTGTAAATCTGGTATAGGTTCCTACAGAAGACAAAAGAAAAATCAAGCAAATAGTCATGTATTTCAAATGTAACTATGTTTTTATCTACATATTTATCATTCATGTATTTTTCTAAAATTTATAAACGATGAAGGCCATGGGTAGGTTTTGAATTTCTCAAAGACTATTTCAGTTTCACTGAAACACAGGTTTAATTGCCTTGCATCAGATATACTTTATATGACATCAATAAGATTAATTCAGACAAGAGGTGTCAGTAAAGTAACTCATCACTCACAAGACAAAGAAAAACAAGGACAACGCAAAGCGTAGCATCCCCTCGCTGGGTACAAATATCATACATATGCATATTTAATGAAGTGTAAACTTTGCCTTTGGCCTACATACTGGAAGATCAAAATCTGTCTCACATTACTACAGTCCTCAAATGGAATATGTAATTAAATTAATTTTCACAGTTAATGAGCTATGACCTTTGACCTTTGAGCTACACCCTCCGAAATCAACCTTGGGCTGCATATTGATATCATGTACCTTCACATCAAATCTCATAAAAATCCATCACATATTAGTAAAGTTAATGAATGGAAACCAGTTTTCGCATTTAATGAGCTACGACCTTTGACCTTTCAGCTACACCATCCAAAATCAAACTTGGGCTGTATTTTGATATCATGTACCTTTATACTAAATCTCATGAAAATCCATCAAACATTACTTAAGTTATCAAACAGATATCAGTGTTACGGACGGACGGTGGCGTTACTATATCCCCATCTGACTTCGTCAGGCGAGGGGATAATAAAGTCATGGAATGACGTAATTCTTTGCTGAATTACTATCAAAATCATACGTCAGTCAATGATTTCTATCAAACATTGTAAAACAGCCCTGTGTTAAAAATTGATGAAAATTATGATTCCACCAGAAATACAGTATAGAAATTCAGAAAATAAACACCATTCATGCAAATTTAGAAATTAAACAAGAGAATTTTAGAACAGCCTGTGTGGGGATTTGTAAAATAAAATCCCCTTTCATCTGAGGGATCAGTGATAATAGTAAGGTCACTGCTCATGGAAGAATTAAAGCACTTGGGCTGTGACAACTGCTTCCAGTTTTCTCTCCATCATGGGATGCCACTATAAAGCAGTGATGTGTTGGCCATCGGAAAAGAATTAAGATCTGATGAAAGCAATTATTCAAATGCTTATCCAGCGACAAATGCAAACAAAATTGCCATGCTACTTATACTTGAAATCACAAAGTCGGTTTATGAGGTTTTAATGCTGTACCTGTTTTGTGTACTTTACGACTTTCTCCATCACAAATGGTCCTTGGAGATTTCATAATTCTGCAAAAGAAAGAAATGATACAGATATATGTAAATGAAGAAAGGATACAGATAAATATAGGTTATTAGTAAAGTTACTTTTACATATTTACAAAATTCCTCCTGCCTCTGCAAGGCAGGCGCATAAACCAGAAGAAATAACGGCTCGCTAATAACATCAAATGAAGTTAAATTTTGAATTTACTTTTTGAATGTACCTTTTTTTCACAGAAGGTGTCACTCAATAATTAGCGCACGCAAAAAGAATTTATAGGTTTTGGGTCGGTGCACAATGCTATGTAAATTGAAATTTGCACCAAACTTCAAAGATAAGAGTATATATCCAGGGCCAAAGCCACAACGATTATCTTGCATATATGTTAACCCATTGCCTCCAAGATTCTAAAATCCCTAAAGTTAATTCACGGCACATCTGGTTCCCATAGTTAACAGGTTCAAGTTACCAGCTCTGAATTATAGTACGACTCTAATTATGATGATGGAAGGACTTGTATCAGAGAAATTACTATAAAACATCACTAGAATTCAGTCAAGAGGTGTCAGAAAGTAACTCATCATGTACAAGACCAACCATAAATCAGCCAGGATTTGGGCTACCTTGGATATGGAAATGGATAAAGTGGCCCAAATTCACATCACCATACATTTATTTATCTTTCCATTTATCCATCCTCTCATCCATTTATCCACAAGTTCAGTTGTTCACCCAGCTATTTAGTTCTTACTTCTTCATTATTTGTTAAAATCTTATTTTTTAATTTTTTTTCCTTTGTCATTGTGAGTGTCTAACTTCCGCAGGCAAAGTTACATTTCAGATTACTATAAGTTAGTATATTACATGTAAAGCCAGGTGCATGCCAACAAAGTGATACTCGCACAAATGCTTGCATAACATTTGATAGGTATTTCAGGTCAAAATATCCCTAGCAGTCAACTTGTAATGAATAAAATGGTATTCATCTTATCAATAATTAGCTGACCCAGTGGCTATTGTGCTCTCAAAACTAACCCACAATCACGTTTGCAGGCCACAACTACAATGCTCAAAATTTAAATTGCATTTTTTGTTGACATGAGTAGACTAGATTTCTTCCCTTTTACACCACAGTTGGCAGGATTAAAGCACTGCAAGGATTTTTAGAATACAAGGTAAAAGCTCATTGGAAAAAAAAGAGAAATATCGCTGAAAAACAGGATTTACACTTGGTTAGTCATAAAGAGTCAACCTTCTTAATATAGTTATAATATCACAATGTTCTCAGCATGTGCTATTTTATGCAATTCTGTGACCCTGGCCCTTATTATGCAATGTGACTGCAACATATGAATTTATGGGACAAAATGTCTCAATACTAAAACAAACAATAAAAGTGCTTCAGGGTATCAAGGTTACCTGCCATTGTGATTGTGGTAATTTTGTTTAATAAAATTACTATTTGTTGTGCTAGCTACTGACCATCAGTTGGACACACAATTAAACCCTGGCTTGCAAACACACATGGTTGATTTCAGTGGTAATGATGTAATTACTGTACAAGGTGACTATAAAACTTCGACGATCAAAAGGGCATTACCAATACAATTGCCATGAAAATATTAACAGCCAAATAGCCTAATAAATAAATACACAAATGCATAAATAAATTAACCAATAAATAATTCTTTAGTTTTCATCTTTTAAATATCACAATTCTAAAACATTTCTCTTCGTATACTTACCACCAACATTCCCTTTGATGTCTATCTCCAAGTCCCATCTTCTTTTTGTCATCTTTCAAGATGTCCAGTGAGTTCAAACTGAGCTGAAACTAAAACAGAACGGATGAAAAAGGTACACTACAGATCATTTTTTTTTCTACATTTAAATATAATCGCTTTATAATTGCTATCAAGTAAACATGCCTCAAACTATTCAATAATTGGTATGAACAGAACAAAAACCATGGCAAATCACAGCACACTTCTGTTCAAATCAAAATTGTTACATCAGTAATGTTCCAAGAATTTTGTGCTTATTTCAAACACAAGGATTAAATACATGTATATCAATCTGCCCCTACCCCACTCACTACCACCACCTCCGTAATTTATATTCCACATATTTTTTTTTCAATGTATCCAACCATAGTAAGTTCACTTGCTACTATTCCAAATTTAAGATCAGAAAAATTGGTGTCACAGTTACACATGGCATGATTCACTTGGTCACTTGAACTGTCAAAATTATGAGAGATGTTCATATTAATTCTAAAATATATCTAGGAATAGAATTTTTTTCAGGTGGATAGAGCAGTTTATGAATGATGTCTGGTGTAACTGGGACACGTCACATGATTGACCCTTGACTGATGAAATCCCCTACATAGAAATGCTATAGTTCCAGTCTGTGCCTCAGTTGAGTAAGGATGTCTCCAACAAACCAATGTTTGTCAGTTCCGTCTTGAAACTAAAATGGTTAACATCATTGGCACAAACAAGGTAATAAATGTTTTTACTGATCATGAAAACCCACACCAAAGTGGGCCTTCATGAGGCTCAATGCCATTGGAAACTTCATCTGCTGAGTGCTGTCTTGTTTCAGTGACCCAACATTTGCTCTGGCGACAGTTGTTCCCGTGACAATATCTCAGAAGAGTTACAGTTGTCATTGGGTTTCCAGTTCAGAATAGGGTTGGGGTTAGTGTATAAAATAAAAGTTGAAGTAATTGTTGCTGGAGCAAATGTCATGGAATCTTTGCTTCAGCTGTGTAGTTGTAGGATCTCAACAAAGACACAAACCTATCAAAGCTACATAGAACTTGTCACAATCGAAGTTACACAAGGCAAGATTATACTCACATTTTCATGTTAACAAGATGGCCGCCGAGTGCTGTCTGTCAGTGATTTACATACAAGAAGTACTGATGGGAGTAGCTCAAGGAGCTCATACTAGCTGGAACAATGATGCACATCAAGAGAATCTGGTACAGCTTAGAGAACGCCACCAGGAGTGCTGATGATTGTTATGTCATGAAAACCTGAGAGGATCCACTGCTAGCCACCCCAGTAAGGCTGCTATGATGAAGTGAAGGAACATAATCACCTGGAAGTGACAGGGAGAAAAAGGAACATGCACAAATGGAATAGCAATAGTTTGCTTTGGTTGCATTCAATTACATATATTTTCATTTTTATTAAATGGCAGAGGCTGGCTATCATAATACTAAAGTTATTGAAGTTTAACTTTTGTTTCACCCTTGCGAGTAGGAGATATGAAGAAAATCATCTCTACTTCTGAAAATTACTAGTCTTACATGTATAGATTTTCAATTTCAGCAAGAAAAGTTAACCTGACATGTAAACTTTTCATTTCAATTTATACAGAGGAACCTTGTTATAATGAGGAAACAAAAACCATGACAATTACCTTTTATATCAGGTTTCTCACTATATCAGGGTGAAACTAGAGCAGTTCGACTGCGCGCAGTCAGAGGTATGCCTCAGCAGTCGCTCTGGGCCCATCCAATGATGTAATGAAAAGCTCAAGTACATGGGAGCAAGACCCAATTAATGAATAAGCAAAATGATAAGCCCATGTGATCCTTGACCAGTTACAGTAAAATCCAATTTAACGCAGTTCTTAAATTATCGGCGACAATGAGCGTCAATTCGAACATGAGGCCGTGTGATCTTGACCTCCTGACCTTTCAACTCCCAAATCAAATCATAAATTGTGCCTTAATATAGACAACTTCTTCGCCAGTTTACATCAAAATTTCGAAAAGTCAATGACCTCAACTTAACACAGTAATGAGCCAAATCAATATATTAAGCCCTTGTGAGCCTTTGACCTCTGACTGTCAGCTCAAAATCTAAACAGTTAATTGTGGCCTTATATAAAAATACTATCACCAAGTTATATTCACAACCGACCAGCACATTTTATTCTCAAGTTACCGCTGTTAACTAGAGCCCAAAATCAAGACATATTTAAAGTCCGTGAACGACCTTTTACTTTGAACTCCAAAATCTATATTCAGTTCATTTTGTAGTTTGTGTGTGGTCCCCATAAAATACATACTTACCCCCACTTACATGAAAGCATCAAATGGCCGTTCTCAAGTTAATCCAGGTAACGAGCCCATCAGACCATATTTTAGCCCGTGACCTTGTGACCCTTGACCTTCTGAGCTCAAAAATCTAAATTCAATCATTTAATGGCCAGTAAGTACAGTTACTTGGTCCTAGTTACATATCAAAATCACGATCGGTGGTTCCAAGTTTATCGCAGTAACGAGCCCAAATCAAGACATATTTAAGGCCCGGACTCTTTGACCCTTTCTACCCCAAAATCTAATCATTCATTAATGCCTCATAATACAATACTTCACCAACCAGTATCATCCAATCCGACCCGCCACTCTCCCAGTAACGCGGTAATGAGCCCAAATCAGACATATTAAGACCCGTGACCTTAACAGCTTTGACCTTCACCCAAAATCTAATCCAGACATTTGGCTTATAATAAATACTCACACCAAGTTTCATACACATATCCGAATCGGGGTCCGAGTATCGGGGAAAAACGAGCGACCAAATCAACATATTTTAGGTCCTCGTTGACCTTTGACCTTTGAGCCGCCAAAATCTATCATTCATTGTCCTCATATCAGTGCAGCTCTCGTTAAAAGAACACGATAAAAAAATTTCATTAATAAAGAATAAAATCTCTGGTCCCATAGTCTTAGATATGCTGTATTTATTGTTTGGCAACCCGATATAAAGAAATTTCGTAAAAAGAACAAAAATATCATGGGTCCCAAGACTTCATTAACACGAGATTGCACTGTAATACATTACTTTCAACCCAAAGTAACATCACAATCCGACCAAGTCCGCTCTCAATTACGCGTAACGAGCCCAAACAGACATATTTAAGGCCCGGTGACCTTTGACCTTGACCTTTCAGCCCCCAAAATCTAAATGCAGTTCATTGGTGCCTCATAATAGCATACTTCACTCCAAGTTAACATGACAATATACAGACCAGCCGCTCTCAGTTATTTCGCGGTAATGAGCCAAATCAACAATATAAGCCCAGTGACCTGACCTTTGAAGGCTCAAATCTTAATCAGTTCAATTGTGGCTCATAGTACATACTGGTCCTAGTACAACATCAAAACGATCGGGGTTCTCCAAGTAACGCAGAACGACCTCAAATAAAACATATTTAAAGGCGCCGGTGACCTTGACCTTTGACGCATTCAAGCCCCAAAATCTAATCATTCATTGGGTGCCTCATAATACATACTTCACCACAAGTTTACTATCCCAATCCGACCTGCCACTCTCTAAGTTATCTGCGTAATGAGCCCAATCAACATATTAAACCGCGGTACCTAGACCTTTGAGCTCCAAAAATCTAGATCAGTTCATGTGCCATATAATAAAATACTTCACCCCAAGTTCAATCACAACCGATCGGGGTCTCAGTTATGCGCGGTAACGAGCCAAAATCATACATATTTTAACGCCCGGTGACCTTTGACCTTTGACCTTTGAGCCACCCAAAATCTAATACAGTCATTGAGCCTCATAATTACATTACTTCAACCAAATTACATGACAATTCGACACAGCCGCTCTCAAGTTATCGCGTAACGAAGCACCAAATCAGACATATTTAGGCCCGTGACCATGACTCTTTCAGCTCCAAAACAATCAGTTCATTGGTGCTCATAGACAAATACTTGGTCCTAGTTACATCAAAATCCGATCGGGGGTTCTCAAGTTATCGCGGTAACGAGATCCGGTAACGGACGGACGGACGGACGCACGGACGGACAACCCGAAAACATGATGCCTCCGGCAACTTCGTTGCGGAGGCATAAAAACAAAGAAAGAGTTGGGACTTAAAAATCACCTTGTAATAAGAAGGTTTTGTTACATCCACCCTCTCTATAAAGGGGTCCCACTGTATTTGTTTTGATTGAGCATGTTCACCTTGTTCTATTTTCATTTCAGAAAGATTCCAGCTGAAATGATTAGAGTCTCAGTGGTGTCCTAGTGTCGACATCTAGCAGTAACGCTGTAAAGGGCATAAAACAGCTCAAAGACTGCATCAGACTCAAAGGCTGCAACGTCTTGTGACTACATCATTGACTAACAAACATGTTACAGGACAAAATATCACCCGAAGAGAAGAATT
>JZLH01S0504328.1:0-13230 GCA_001188425.1 Eucidaris tribuloides
GTGTATGGCCATGCAACAGGGAATTATTTTACTGTAAATTTTTTAAGGCAACAACATTGTAAGAGCAGTTTACTTGAGTATACTGCCATCGTCAGTCCGTCACCCAAATTGGGAACTGTTTTCAATCCTGCTACAAGTATTTCCCTCAACAATGTACAGTAGAGTAGAGTCCGATGTGATAAAATCTTGTTATAAGACTTATGACAAAAATATTTTTCAGCCCCAAAGGTAAAATTTCCTATTAAAGCCCAATTATAGTTTTGGTAAATGGTAAAAAAAATGAAATTCTTCGCAATTATGAACTGGAAACCCAATGACAACCCTAACTCCAATTCTTTGTCTTCTAAGATATTGTCATTGGAGCAGCTGTTGCCGGAGCAAATGTCGGGTCACCAGCTCTGAAAGAATTGATTGATGGCCATTGATTGTGTTAATTTTTTTAAACTCAGAACTAATGTCAACAGAATTAATAATTTTGAAGATATTTTGTGACCTAACTTAATAGGCTTATTACTGTGTAGAGATGGAATCCCACATCGTCACATTTTCAAACCATTTTAACTCCTAAACTGTTTATTATGCTGAAGTCGCAGATCTGCACCAAATAATACATTTTAAGTCCATAGATATTTAAATCCTCTGGCATGTTAAGAGTAAGTTGTTCAAAAGTGAGATTGTGGTAAAGTTATTCCATTGTTTTGCGACTAATCTATTTTACTTTACTTTTTTTTCAGGATGTGCTAGAATACAGAAAGAAGATTCGTCCGTTGAGGATTAAGATGTTAGATGGGTCAGCAAAGACACTTCTGGTAAGAACATATTGATTTTCTGGTATGATGATGATGATAATGGTGTGGGTAGTTTGTGATGGTGATGATTATGATGATGATGAGGATGATAATGATGATGATTATGATGATGATCTCATATTTCTTTTTAATATGATTGTGTGTGTTTTGTCTATATCATCGCTTTACTCTTAAAGCAGTTCAAGAATAAGTTTCGAATATTGTGAAAAAGGAGGGGATGCACAATTGCCTGCAGATGAATCTATTTTTGGGATCATGTAATTAAGGAAACTACAGTATGATGATTTTGTTAAAAATTAGACTTGAATTATGCAAGCATCACTACTACCAAAACTTATGGGAAGCTATTAAAGTGAAATGAAACCCAGACACATTCCTGCATTCAGAGGTAACAGAACAATACAAGAAGGAAATTAGTGAAAGTTTGAATAAATTTGGCTGAAGGGTTCAAGAGTTATGTTTGTTCAAAGTTTATTTGACCCTTGTTATGAGGATTGTTAAATTGGCAACTCTACCAGTCTTTTAGATGAAAGTGTGGAGAACTCTCCATTGGTTTTGTACACAAATTTTTCCACTTATTCTCACTTTTTATCAAATATCTGCATTTACTCTTGCTTGTTGTGGCAACGTGTGTTCCTAGCAAAAATGATTCTACCATGTTTTTTGTGGAAAGAATTTAGATACTTTCTCAACAGACTCTTCAGAAAGGCTGCAAATTATTGAAAATTGTGTACAAATCCAATGGAAGTTCTCCACACTTTCATCTCAAAAGTGGGTAGCAGTTGCCAATTATAAAGATCTCCTAAACAAGGATTAAATAATACTTCCGAATAATATAACATCTTTGAACCGGTTGCAACCAAATTTGATCAAACTTTCACTATTCTTCCATCTTGTATTGCCTGTCTTACTCTCTGATTCAGTAAGATGTTTTGGGTTTCATTCCCTTTTAAAGATTGTGTTAGCGGATTTGCAAGTCCATTACTTTCCCTTTCATTTATCAATACCAATGCGTATAGTTAGTACTTACAAATAGGTGGTGAAAGTCTGGAGAAATCCATACGTCATGAATTGTTGTTTTATGAGAAAAAAACTAATAACGACATGTTACGCTAGAATGTGAGTTTCAATTTGCTCAAATTACGAATCGCGGTTACTGGTGCACCGTAGCAAGAACGAGGCAGAGCGCTCTGATTGGTCAATCGGCTATCCCTCTGCGCGACCTTTGGCTCACGGCTGATCGCACCATTTTGAACGGCACGTGCACGTTTGACGTCGCGGATTTTTTTAAAAATTTGCTCCTGAGCAAATGGAAAAAGGATGAAGTTTAACCGTCCAGATTTTAACCAAAAACTTAATATTTAGCCCCAAGTCTCTATGAGAGTGTTTATTTATATTAATCTTCACATTGGATATGATTTCAGCTGATTTGATTCATATAGATGTTTTTTGACATGCAAATGAATAACCCAAATCTTTAAGCTTTATGTGAACAAAGTTTTGAAACATCAGTGGAAGAGAATTAAATCCGTAAATTTTAAGAGAAATCCTATTAAAACAAAGTTAGGGGTACCTAGACTAGAATAATTTCATGACTGGTGATTTGTAAACCCTTGTTTGGTATCCATAATTAATTGTTTATTGCAACTGCATGTGGCTTGTTGAGCTAATGTAGGAAGATTAAGTGAGATAATTAAAATAGCAATGAAGTAGTTAATTGCTGGATAAAAATAGCGATCTCCCAGCAACTCAGATCAGTATGACTAGCAGACACACTGTATCAGTATCACTGCTTTTACATACGTACAGGTTTTATGGCGATTCAATTACACTTCATTACTAACACTCTGCCATCCGTTTTCATTCTCGTATTTATTGCCCGTTGTGTTTGCCCAGTCCGGAATAAATGAAATGAGTTCCAGGACGGCCCCACAGTGCAGCTGTACCCTGCCCCCGAACAATTTACCACCGTGGAATGCAATGGGGTATGGTTCACGGTACACGAGGCTCGTATGAAAGTAGCCATCGCTAACGGGCCTGTGTTTATTTTTAGGATGATTAACGACTTTACAGCTGTCGACTCTAACTAGCTCCCCATCTCTCACCCAAGCACATGTTTCGTGTGTCCCTCTCAGATATTGGCTGGAGTACGTGTAGTACTTGATGAAGTACAGCATCATGTTTGATTTCTCCCTACCGATACCTCCAACTGTGATAAAACATGTAATCCATTGTCTTTGGAAACGGTCTGTGCACTTAACTTTCAAATATGTCGCTGGCTTAATTTTGCAGCATGAGTGGTACTCGTGCAGTAACTTTTAAAAGAATAAAATGTATGACAATTGACAGATCACTTGAAGTTTTGTTATTTGTTGTTACATTTTTGTATGGTAGATGAATAGCCCTCAAAAAACTACTCATTAATCCTTTGCACGCAAATGTTGCAATTTTGCACATTCGTACAATTAAGTTCAACAATCATAATAATTATTTTTCTGTTCCATTTGTACTAGGAAAGCTAGCTAATGGCCATAATGCTTAAGCAACATCTATAGAATAATTCCCAGTATCAATTATGCAGTAAGGAAAGCAAGATTTAAAGAAAATATCAAAATAAGTCGTCATTATTATCCACTCAGAATTTATTTAGCGTGCAAAGAGTTAAAGTGGTACTTTACATTAGATATTTGCTACAAATTTGACATTATATCACAGATTTTTTGTGAAGTGAGGAAAAACAAGTACATGTATGTATATTTTCTATGCCTTCATGGGCATCTATGATCTTTACAAGATCCAACTGTAACTTATCTTAACAAAAGTATAACACTTACATGAAATACTTACGATAAAAAGAACAGACTTTTACGTACAACTTTTTTATGCAACACTTGTCTCCACCACACAAGTGTCACATTTAAATTGCCGTTTGAACTAGACACAACACTCAAAAACTTGCTCAATGTTGTATCGTTCATAAATGAGTGATATGCTGTGACTAAACGTTTGTGAATCTTTTGCCCATGAAATTAATTTCCCCTTCTTTTACTGCGCTGATCCACATGAGGTGTGTTCAATTCAGAGATATTCTTGTTTCCTCATTGACAATGATATCCGTCTTTCCTGTTTGAAGTTGGAAGTTGGAAATGATAAGTACTTTTTTGACATTTTTGATCCAGGTTTCCTCTTGGAAAATCCTGTTCCTAAAAGTGGTGTTATTGCACTCTACCATAGAGTGGGCATAATTTTTAATAGTTCATGATGATCAAAATTCATGTAACTTTTGTCTTTCAGTAAACTGGAGCTGGATTTGAAATTTTAAATGAATAGTAATTTCAGTAATACTTGTGTACAAGTACATGTATATAGACCCTAAGTTTGTTCTATCAAATAATTCATGTTGTTTTGTTGCAAGAAGTATTGTGTGTGTTTATTGATTACAATTACTTAATGGTTATAGTACATGTACAAGAGTTTGATTTTCATATAATGTTGCAGAGTTTAAAGAGCAATTCAATCCTAAAGTGCATGCTAGCTTAGATTTCATTGAATGTTGATTGATAACATTTCAAAGAACATTCATACAGAACTGTTGTTAAAATGTATGGAGCTGCGTTACCCTCATGCCTGCTCCATCTGACTGATTTTGCATTATGTTCTCACTTTTGAAGTTATTTTTCCATTCGCACACCAAAATCACATTATTGCGATGTTAATAATGATGATCTAATGTAGTTTTCTGTTTGGCATATGTAATAAATTATGAACACAACCACAATTGTCATATTATTTAGCATTTTTGTTTGAGATATTTTGAAACCACAATGACTTTTCTTAAGTATTTTTTATTTATTTATTTATTTTTGTATTCATTTGTTTTTTTTTGTGTGTTTTTTTTTTTTCGGGGGGGGGGGGGGTTGGTCAATAATGGCTTAAATTTGATTTAGATCTACATGTAAACATTGACATTTGTGTTAAATGAGTGTGTGTTTCCACCAAATTTCAAATTCAATATACTAATGAGTAATGTGTGCCGATATATTTTTTGACATTATAGCTGTATTTATTTATTATACTGTATTTGCCTGATGAACAGAATTTTTTTTCTTTTTTCATCTTACATAAATTACATGTATTTGACAGTTATTGTAAAAGTGTAGCTTCCTAAAATATTGATTGTGTATAATTGAATTGTGAAATGTGCAACAAGATACCCATGTCCTGGTATGCATTGATCAGTGTAGGAAATACACTTGGGCGACGGGCGATTTAGCCCCCAAAATTAACAAAATAGCCCCCTAAAATCACTAAATAGCCCTCAATTATCCTCATACATGTAGGATTCAATGTATAAGATACTGGCATCACTAATTCAGGCTTGAAAGTAGCCCCAGAAAATAAAATTTTATTTCCTGCCCTGGGCCAATGACACCTGATATCACTCAAATTCATTCAAATACTTCATACATATAGTGTACTACAGCATGTCATTTGTCATAAATGTTTGGACAGAAACCAAGAGGCTCTAACCCCATTTAGAGTGAAATGCCATGGTTTAAGTAAAAGTCTTTGAATATCAAGACCATTTGTCATCTTAAGTATTGACAGCATGATACTTTTAAACACAATTTTAATGACTTTGTGGTGAGATACCAGTATGTTGGAAATGCTACATAATTTATGATGATGTGTAAGATTGTTCATGAAGATAAAAATTGGCATGATAATGATGATGATCATAATCATGGTGACTGATGAAAGATGATGGTGATGATGAGGATGATAATGAGGAGGATGAGGATTATATTGACGACGATGATGATTATATTGATGACGATGATGATACTGACGACGATGATGATATTGATGACGATGATGATGGTGAGGAGGAGGTGGATGATATTGATGATGATGATGATGATAATAATGGTGATGGTGGTGATGTGATCGTAATAATGATGATGGTAGTGATGATAGTAATGATGATAATGATACTGCTGCTGTGCTGATGATGAAGAGGGTAACGAGGAGAATGATGTACATTCATGTACATATATGGAGTTAGACTCCAGCATTGAAGAATTAAACTTAAAGACACAGGCTAACATTGTGGAGCTTCAAATTAAAATTTTTTCAAACTTAGCTATCTAAGCTACAAATAAACACCCTAGAATACAAAAGTTTGGAAATTAATGCTGCCGCTGGCAAGGTATGAATGAATAAACAATTAGTACTCGGGCCGAGTGCAAAATAGCCTAGATCTACACACAGTAAGTCCATGGGAGGAAATGGGCAGGTGAATCCGGTCAACTTAAGATCTTCAATTTTTTAAAGATTGCGGTTAGGCGATTATGCAAGTCCATTATTTCCCTTCATGTATCAATACAAACGTAGTTTAGTACTTACAAATGTCCATGTGTTGAAAATCTGAGATCCATACGTCATGAATTTTGTTGTTTTATGAGAAAAACTAATTAACGACATGTTACCAGAATGTCCTGTTCTTTCTGTGAGTTTTTCAATTTTGCTCAAAATGCGAATCGCGGTTACTGTGCACCGTTTAGCAAGGCCGAGCAGAGCCCTCTGATTGCGTCAATCGGCTATCCCCTGTGCTGACCTTGGCTAACGGCTGATCGCGACCATTTGGAACGCACGTGCAGCGTTTTGTCCGTCCGTGTGGATTTTGTTAAAATTTGCTCCTGAGCAAATGGAAAAAGATGAAGTTTTAACCGTCCAGATTTAACCAAAAACTAAATATTTTACCCCAAGTCTCTATGAGACGGTATTTATTTATTATTTAATCTGTCACATTGGATATGATTTAAAAAGGCTGATTTGCATTCATATAGTATGTTTCTTTGACCGTTTGCAAAGAATAACCCCTATCTTTAAAGCACTAAACAGGTTGGGCTCAATTACTTCTTTAATTTACAATTACAATTACTTAATGGCCAAAATGTTCAATTACAATTACTTTCCAATTACATTACATTTTTTCAATTACAATTACCAATTACTTTTGTCAATTACAATTACAATTACAATTACTTTTGCATACGGAACGAGATAATATTTACGTCGGTCTTTTGTACTCTGTCCACATGTGTAAATATCCATTTCATTTGAATGCACTTGAAAGCAAGCCCAAGAGGAATATAGGTCTAAGATGAGTGATATTAGTGTATAAATGGGAGTACACCAGATAGAATGACTACTGTTTGATGGTTTACAATGGACTTAAAAGTAATTGAGAGTAATTATGCTCAATTACATTTTTTTTCAATTACAATTACAATTACTTTGCGTTCAAAAATTTCAATTACAATTACAATTACAATTACTCAAAAATTGTAATTAATTACGTAATTGCTCAATTACCCTGTAATTGAGCCCATCCCTGGCACTAAATAATCATTTTGAAATACAATTTTTTTCAGGGCTTCATTTTAAGACCTGAACGAAGACACTGGTAGCATGGGGAATCATGTGGCTCAGTTTTTTTTTAAAAACTGGAAACAATGTTATACAATGCGTTTAAAGTGAGTGATGAAATAAAGACAGAGGAAACAGATAGTCAAGTGAAAGTGAGTGGTTCTTGTGATCAATGTGTATGGAATGCAAGCAAGTGTGAGAGTACATGGTGAATCATAAAGCTTGTATGTACCATCAAAACAAAACACTAAGGTATAGATGACTAATGAGAGGTATGGCTCTTCTGTGACTTCTCTCTCCTTCATCTCCCCCTTCATTGTGTACCCTCTTTCCTCCCCTCTTCTTCCCCTCTGCCCCTCTTCTCCTTTCTTTTCCTTTTTCCCCACCCTTCCTTTTTCGTGCACTCTTTATTTCTTCCCCTGTCATTTCTTCCTTTCGTCTCCTTCTCTCCCTTTCCTTTCCCTTCACTGCTGTCCCACCCCACCATCCCATTTCCTCCATTTGTTTCCCCCTTCCCTTCCCTTCCCTCCACTTCCATTCCACATCCCTTTCCTCTCCTGTCCATGGTTTATCTCCTCTCTCCTCTTTTTTCCTTTTCTCTCATTTCACACTTTCCCCATCCATCCTCTTCATCCTCTCTCTCCTTCCCCTCCCTTACCTCCTGTCCATTCCCCTCTCCTCCCTTTCCATCTTTTCCCTCACCTCTCCCCTCCTTTTCTATTTACCCTTTTCCTTGTTTCATCTCCTATCTCCTCATACATGTATCTCCTCTTCTCTCATTTCACCCCTTCCCCTCCTTCCCCTCCCCTCCATCCCCTCCCCTCCCTTCCCTCTTGTCCCATCCCCGCTCCTCCGTTCCTATTTACCCTTTTCCTTGTTTCATCTCCTATCTCCTCATACATGTATCTCCTCTTCTCTCATTTCACCCCTTCCCCTCCTTCCCCTCCCCTCCATCCCCTCCCCTCCCTTCCCTCTTGTCCCATCCCCGCTCCTCCGTTCTCCCTTTCCTCCCCACTCCTTGCTGCACTTCCACTTTCCCTCTCCTTGTTTCATGTCCTATCCCCTCATCTCTCCCTGGTTCTCCTTTCACCCCTTTCCCTGTCTCTCCCCTCTCCCTCCCCTAATCACTACTGGTCACTGGACACACTGTATTTATTACACTGACAGTGGACTGTGATTAAATAACGTGATGAGGGTACCAGTCAGGCAGAAATTGAATATCAAGCCAGGTCAAAGTATCTGTTTACTTTATAAGGGACATGACGGAAAATTAATTTGTGTCCATAGCAATACAGGAGAAACGTCATGATGGGAACTGCTATCAGTACAGATTCTCTGTCAAATTAAATGTACATGTTCTTTAAATTGCCATGCTCATGCCTTATATATCGACTCGTTTTAATTAATCACAAGAAGAAAAACCTATAAAGTAATCAGCTAGACTGACCAATCTAATCTACATGTATACATGCACACGTGTATGGAGGGATTATACAAATGCTGATATTGAAAATAAACGACCTACATGTACACGTATAACAGTTTATATTGGTATGTGCCTGCTCTAAATGCTGTAACATGTAATCATGTTAAACTAAAATGTCCTCCACTCCTATTTCTCTGCATTTTGCATTAGTATTTTATGCCCTTGTGAAAAGTGATTTTAAATTATTCAAAATTAATAAAATATAGGATGCCATGTTAGTCACATGTGAACTAAACATAGACTAAGATATGGGCCTTGTATCATATAGGTGTGGATTTTGTGTTTCTGAATAAGTAGAAAAATGAATACCACTCTAATCTTTCTGATTAGTGGTTCTTAAAGTGATAGGCTAACATTGTGGAGCTTCAATTTAAAAAATTGTCAAACTTTGATATCTGAGCTACATAGTAGTGTTCAAATGGACAAATAAACACCCTAGAATACAAAAGTTTGGAAAGTTACACTGCCAATGGCAAGTTATGCATGAATAAACAATTAAAACTCGGGGCGAGTTTTAATAGCCTAGGTGTACACACAGTAAGTCTTTGGGAGGAAGTGTGCTAGTGAATCTGGTCAACTTACGATTTTCACTTTTTTAAAGCACTAAATGATCATTTTGAAATACGATTTTTTCAGGGCTTCATTTTTAGACCTCATCAAAGACACTGGTAGCATGGGGAATCATGTGGCTCAGATTTTTTTTAACTGTGGTAAATGTTAGCCAATACCTTTAAGAACACAAGTCTTGATAAGACACAGACTAAACAACTGACAAATTTGTTATCTGGACTGTGGTCACTACTCAAGTAGTAGATGTACTGTCTCATGCTGCATGAATGAACTACAGGGTCATTGGTTGCACTCATTCTTAAAGGAAGTGGATCTCATTTGCAAACATCCCCGCAGACCAGGAAAAGATAACCTATGCCTTTAAGCTATTGGTGAAGGGAATGTCTGTGAAATCTGGGGGTCAGTGATTGCCTAGAATTTGAAACATGCAAAAGCAAATCAATAGCCATTTAGTGTACGTTCTATGGTAGGAATTGTTTCCTCGTGAGAGAAAAATTCAATTCTGAGTCTAACGGTCACTAAAATTCCACTAAAACTGAGTTTCTAGCTCCTATATCTTGCTAAAGGTTACCAGATGGCATTTTCTTCTAAATGCAATTGTATTTACAAAAGGTTAATTTTTAGGCATGCAAAAGAGATCCCCTGCCTTTAAAGGTGAAAATCGTAAGTTGATCGGATTCACCGACCCATTTTCTCCCATAGACTTACTGTGTGTACACCTAGGTTAATAAAACTCGCCCCGAGTTTTATTGTTTATTCATGTATAACTTGTCATTGGCAGTGTAACTTTCCAAACTTTTGTATTCTAGGGTGTTTATTTGTCCATTTGAACACTACTATGTAGCTCAGATATCAAAGTTTGACAATTTTTTAAATTGAAACTCCACAATGTTAGCCTATCACTTTAAAGCCCAAGTATAGTTTTGGTCAATCAGACAAAATTGTTGTCAATCTTTCACAAAGTATTCTGTTGTCACCCTAGACATCAGAAAACAACATCAAACCTACTGAAAATTGTATAGTGACAAATTACTATGTTTAAATTAAAGGAGAGCATCTAGCGGTACCTACAAGAAATCTTGGGATTCCCCCCCCCCCCCACGAGATTTTACATTTTGAGTAATTTCTCAAAAATGGTAGGGTTTCAGAGCGAGCAATTTTCAGGGCATTGATAGATCATATAGGTGTATCTAACAAATAAATTGCAAAGCATTTCATGTTTTTACCATTAACGAAAACTGTACCCTAGCTTTAAGCTCTAACACCATGTTCTACATGCAAAAGTTACAACTACACCTCAGCTATGGTCATGTAATAGATACACGTTTGTGGAGTGTGATTCATCTAATAAAATAAATTAATAAATTTTTGAGTGTGCGTGTGTGTATGTGAAAAATCCTTTTTATTACCCTGTACAGTCCATATCAATTTATGACTTTGCATTGAGCACTTTTTGTCCTGAACAACTAGTTTTCCAGTGGGAGAGTTGATTTTACTAGTAGCCAGAAAAATCCATTTCACTTCAACAAAGTACAGATTATTGGGATATTGCCCTGTCCTACAGTGGAACTAAAAATAGGCCAAACACATCAAAACGAAATCAAAACAGATCAAACCAAAACAATGAAGAACAATTTAACAACTGTGACACTGACATTTCATGATCTATGCATTGCAGAGAGAGCAGTGACAACTGGCAACCATAGCAAAAGCATTAGTGGGGGGAGAGAGAATATAAGAACCAGTACATATGATGGGAATTGTGCCCATTTCTGTTACAAATAGACTCTTTGTCATGATATTTTTCAACCTTTTGTCATATTGTTTCCTGGAATGGGACATTGAGGCATTGAAGGTACACTGTTTACAAAACAAAATTGATAATAATAACAACAATAATAATAATGATGATGATGATAATAATAATAATAATAATACTAACAAGAATACTAATACTAATACTAATACTAATACTAATACTAATACTAATACTAATACTAATACTAATACTAATACTAATACTAATATTAGATAATATAAGTAGTAGTAATACAGTTGTAGTAATAATAATAGTAATGATGATAATTATGATGATGATGGTGGTCGTGGTGATAATGATGATAATGATTATGATGATGATGATGATGATGATGATGATGTGAATATTAATACTAATATAAACAACAATAGTAGTCTTTGTCTAATGATGTTCAATTATTGGAATTTGCTGTCACTTTCAAGATATCTATAATAAATAAATATCACTATGATAATAAATGTAAACTGGATGGTTTATTCTAACACTAGGGAAAATGTGTGTGGCAAGACCGGTCACTCATAGATGTTCACTTTTTAAAGCACATTTTGATTCTTTTGAAGAGCATTTTTTGTGGCCTCAATTTTACATCACACTAGAGACTCCATTATTAGCATGTACACAATGCAGCTCAGACTTAAAAAAAATGTAAACATTGCTAAACATTGCCTTTAATGTTTCATTGTTTTTCTTTCTTTCTTTTCCCATCCAGATTGATGATAGTAACACTGTTAGCCAGATGCTCATAACCATTTGTACAAGGCTAGGTAAGTACCAGCAGAAAATCTCTGGAAAATAAGAAATTTCCTGGGCAAGCAATCTGAACGTTGGCAGTTTTCTTTTAAAGGGGAATTCTAGTCTGATAGCAAAATATTTTGACTTAACTAGAAAATTCAGAGGATTAGAAATGGTGACACTGTAGTTGAAGAAAAATGAGAAAAATCAATACTGATTTTTCAAAAAGGCATTTCAAATCATAAAATTGGCAATATTGTGATATTTAGTGTGAGCAAGTCTGAGGTTGTTTTGTGTTTAAAAGTTCTAAATTTTCATCATAATTAATGCATATTCTTGAACCTATTTACGTATGATAAAGAAAATGTTTATACAGAGAAAGATATAGTGACATTTTGGGTAAAAAAAAAATGGAGGGTGGCTCATATATGTTACAATACCAGGTTGTCAATTTGTAGTATAAAATGAAGAAATGAAGAAATAGGTACAGTATGTAAATACTCTTCTAACTACTTGTACATTCATTTTATTTTTGTTTACCAGGTATCACTAACTATGATGAGTATTCCCTTTGCCGTGACATTCAAGAAGAGGACAAGAAAGATGGAACACTTAACAGATCAACACTTAAAAAGGTAAAAAATGTTAAATATTAAATAAAGTAATTTAACTAAAATAAGGGGACATTAAAGGGACAGTGTTGTTTCACTGTGTCTTTGTAGTTGCTTTGCCTCCTGTTTCATGTTAAGCTAGAATTATATGCCATAATCTGATCAGTTTAATTGGAAATACAGTGTAACATTAACTTAGATCTGTTTTTGCCAGATTTAAGTCTGAAAATTCTTGTGCAACTTGTCCTCTTTGTTTCACTATAACACCAACCTCCTGCCCATGTCATTTAATATCATGTTCAGAATAAATCAAGCCTTCATTCATGTTCTACCTGATGTGCAACTGACTTTCATTTACGTAATCCCTTTACAGCTTTGGCTCATACATGTATATCTAGTAAACACTCTGGCCCAGAAATGGGGAACTCCCTACTTGTTGAAATGGTGACACAGTTATACCTCATCGGAAAGTGCAGACTCTGCTCTTTTAGATGAGGTATAACTCATATAACCTTAACACCTTATTAACCCTTTGGATGCTATAATGTAAAATATAGTCGAAAAATCTCCGGGGGTCCCCCCCCCCCGAGATTTTTCATTAATTAATTAGAAAAAACTAAAGACATTCAGAATCTATTATTGCAGGGTTATGACTTTGGGGCATAAAGCTTTCAAATAAAAAAAAATCCCCAAAACTAAACTTGAGCTTTAATCATCCAATATGTTAAATGGTATTTTATTTCTGTAATCCGTATATCAGCTATATCAGTA
>JZLH01S0504328.1:13255-27643 GCA_001188425.1 Eucidaris tribuloides
CCAATATGTTAAATGGTATTTTATTTCTGTAATCCATATATCAGCTATATCAGTAAAAAAGATAATGAAACTTTGTTATCAAATTTATCTTTAAAACACAAATGTGGCAAACCACAATTTATTTCACATGATTGAAGAAAACTGGTTTGTCATATGATCTGAGTAATGATTTAACTGATAAATGATACTGATGATTTATTGAGGTGCTTAGAGTTGTTATTACATCCATCCTTTTGATTTTTTTCTTCATCTGTATTCAGTTTAGTTAATGGCTGCATTGTGGTTTCCAGGGATGATCATGTATCACTTGGTGAAGATGAGACTTTGCTTGCCTAAATGTTTATTTTAGTAATTGTACAATCAATCATTACTCATACTGAAAACAATCTTTGTTATAAAAAATGAGGCCTTTTTAAACACATTTGTACAGCCAACTCTCCAATTTTACTTTCCAGTCATGTAAGCTATGGCTGTTTTTCGGCTGGAAGGAAATGCAGAAAACACAGGTGCGGTTTATACAAAACAACAGTGGAAAATGTCAACAAAATCATTTTTTTTCAGTCCCAACTTAAAGTGATAGGCTAACATTGTGGAGCTTCAATTTAAAAAATTGTCAAATTTTGATATGTGAACTACATAGTAGTGTTCATTTGGACAAATAAGCACCCTAGAATAAAAAAGTTTGGAAAGTTACACTGCCAATGGCAAGTTATGCATGAATAAACAATTAAAACTCGGGGCAAGTTTAAATAGCCTAGGTGTACACACAGTAAGTCTATGGGAGGAAATGGGAAGGTGAATCCGATCAACTGACGATTTTCACTTTTTTAAAGCACTAAATAATCATTTTGAAACACATTTTTTTCAGGGCGTCATGTTTAGACCTTGTCAATGACAATGGTAGCATGGGGAATCATGTAGTTCAGATATTTTTAACTGTGGTAAATGTTAGCCAATACCTTTAAGTGTGTGTAAAAAAAAATATTGATAAAATATATCACAGGCACAGAAAGTGTGATTACCCATGAGTTGTGGTTGCCAAAATTTGTCAGGCTGCTACTCATTAGTGCATGATATTTCTGTGAAATAGGCAAAAAATGTTAACCTGTTGACTACGAGATTATGTAAATCCCCATAGACTTTGTACAGGACCCATCCGGTTCCCATAAGCAATGGGTTAATTGTGCTTTATGGGGTAACTTGTCTTTTGTGGCTGCACTGCATTTAAACGGATACAAGAACAATCGTATAGTCATATACTCAATTCATGGCTAAATCAATTGTCCATTTACACATCACAGGCCTACTGAATATAAAAGTGAAATTCAGCCAATGACCAATTCCTTCCTGATTTAACTATAATACCCTTTTATATCTCTCTTGGTGTTTTTAAACTTTCAGGAGAAGAAGAAGGAGGCAGGGACTTCCATCTTGAGAGATGAGAAGAAGATGGAAACGCTAAAGAGGAAACTTCACACAGATGATGAGAGTAAGTTGTAGCTGACATATATCACAAAGGTGATGTTTCCAGGATTATTTGTCAAGGGAAAGGGGGGGGGGGTAGAGGGACACCAGGTTAGTTACCAAGTGTGAGGAGACTATGCTGAAAGCTGATCTGGAAAAATCTGTCAGCCCCAAATGGCACATGGCTGTGTACACATCAAGTAGGCCTAATCTGCTCCAATTTGGAATTTCCATATTTTTCTCTTCATCTGTATTCTTGATCTTTTATTGTTCTTTCTTTTCTTTCCTTTTTTTTTGGGGGGGGGAGGGGGTGGGGAATGGGATAGGTCTGGGCACATGCAGTGTGTGCCTGTCTGGATCTGCTAAATTTTAGATATAATATCTAATGCCTCACTTATGTTCTTCACCTGTTTGTTTGACATTGCTTCTAGTGTTGCATGACTCCAGGATTTTTGGGAGTTGACTAGTCGCCGATCAAAAGTCGCGACTCCGACTATTTGCCGACTCTCAGTGTTCAGTTATGTCGGCATGATCAATAGGTAAAAGGAACACACTACAGCCTATGCAATGACTGTTCAGTGTCCTCCTTCAATGATTTCATTAAATTCAACTTTCAACTGTGATTACGATCATTAAAAAATTGACTTTTTGCCATAGTCTCACACATTGTCATCAATGTTTTGACTGGTTTATATAGTATACATATGTGATTGCATGGAGTCGATTCTTGTGTTTCTAAAGTCGGAGTCGTGACTCCTCAATGATAGTCACGACTCCGACTTTTGGCGACTTAGTCGTGCAACACTAATTGCTTCCACTCCTCACATTACTTTCCAATGTCAGTAATCTCTCTGTTGTGTTTTCTGCTTATCTTTTGATCACAGTGAATTGGCTCGACCACACGAGGACGCTGCGAGAGCAGGGCGTGGATGAAAACGAAACTCTCATCTTCAGGAGGAAATACTTCTATTCCGATCAGAACGTCGACAAGCGTGATCCTGTGCAACTCAACCTGCTATATGTTCAGGTACTTAACGGTTGTAAAATGGGAATTTTATTACAGGAAGTCACTTTGTTTACCTGTTATTCTCAAATTAACCATGATGTGAAATTTTTTATGGCTCATGCTGTCTCTTAACATCTAATTTGTATGTAATGAAACAATAGAGAGTCATCAGAGAGTGCTTGTGGCTTTGCAATTATTAGAATTATGTATACTGTATGCGAGACATGTGCAATAGGGGCATTGCTAGAACTTTAACAATAGGGGCAGGAGTGTCCTGACAGTGCACAGACCTGACCAGTAAACAGGCAAAAAAAGGGTCCTCTATTATTTTACCCAACAGCATCGTTGGGTTATCGATGGTTGACAAGGCGACAAGCAAAATAAATGGGTCCTCAAATTTTTGTGGTACCTGACAATATCACAAATGACCTGACAACTTCTCCACCAATGGAGGGTGTTTACCCCCCTCCCCAAACCCTCCGATAGTGACACCCCTGGTGTGCATACTAATTCAAGTTTTCACATGCTTATGTAAGTAGACCAGAGCTGCTGATATTTGTGTTCCTACCAGAAAGATGTGAATACTGTATAACAAATGTATTTCACTTTCTTCTGCAGGTCACACAGGGTTAATTTTGTACTCATTTGTGTATGGTTAATGCATCACTGGTACAATTTGGTGTTAAAAAATGATACCCTTGTAATAATTGTTAGAAGCATGAAATTATGACAGTAATGTTGTTTCTTATTGCACTTTTGTGTAGTACAGGAATAGCCCTTACTAAATAAAATCACATGTATTCACATAGATTTAGGAAGTTTACATAATATATTTTCCTATAAATTTGACATTTAATCACATATTTCCTGCAAATTGGGAAAAAATATACATTGCTATGGATTTATTTGTATCAATTGATTCTAAATAATACAAAAAAACTGAACAAGATCTTTTGTAAATTCTGATTTCTTGATATCATTGTAATAAAACTATTTCTAGAAAGGGTGAATGGTTAAGCTACACTCCAAAGAATGCTTTGTGTGGCTGTGTTCAGTTGTATTGCTGCTGTTCTCTCAATATAAACTCATAACAGCCTTTTTCATCAAACTCAACCAGCAAGCGAAAAGATATGACGTTGGAAGAGTAATCAAATCGTCTCTTGTTCTAGACTTATTTGTGATGAACAAAACTGCAATAGCCAGTATCTGTGTAATTTTCAATGTTCTTTGATGGTCCACCTAGAATGTGAGGTAGGACAGCTATTCAATGGAAACTGTACGTAGTTCAAAATTTGAGTGGAAAGGACCAACAGGACATGTCAAAAACATTGAAATGACCGATATTCTGCATGAAGCTAAGCCATTTACCTATCCTTCCTGGAAAGTTATGAGACCTTGTTTATGTTATCTGGGCAAAATATCACTTTGAACTAAAAAAAAAAAGTGTTCTTTTAAATATTTTGAAATCTACAAATTAGAAACATCTTTTGTGTGACACTGATTGATGAAAAGAGTTGGAGTTAATTTCTTTAATTTATCATGGTTAAGAATGAAGTTATGCTCTTGATGATGATGATGAGGACGACAACGACGACTGACAACAATGACGATGATGATGAAAATGATGTTCACTGATGATGTTGATGACAAAACAGGTTATATGGTAATGATGTTTAGATAATGATGATGGTGATAATGATGATAGTTATAATTATGTGGTGATAATGATGATTATGATGAAAATGAGGGTAATGATGATAATATAGATAATGATGATAGTGAGGATGTTCAAGGTGATGATAGTGATGATGACAAAATATGTTAATGATGTTTATGATGATGGCGGTGGTGGTTAAAAGGAAGATAATGATGATAATGATGTGATGATAATGATGATGATTGATGATAATGATGCTGATACAACAGATGTCAATTATAAATGATGTTCATGATGATAAAGATGACGATACCTTGTTTCTCATTTCAGTCCCGTGATGCCATCTTGAATGGCACCCATCCCTCCTCTATGGATGAGGCTTGTCAGTTGGCCGGCACCCAATGTCAGATCCAGTACGGTGATTACAATGAGACAAAACACAAACCAGGATTTCTAGAGTAAGTAAAGCTGAGTGGCGTGTGATTTGTATGTTTGGCTTACAGGAAGAGATACTTGAGTATGTTTCTATATAAGCACAAACAAACTGCAAATTTTCCCAAAAAATGCAATTATAAAGAAATAAAAATTATTTTGAATATCTAATTGTTTGTTGTTGTTTTATTTTCTTCTAATCTGTAGACTGATCATGCCATTGGAGATGATTTGATTTCAATATAACTCACATTCTCCATAGAGCCCAGCCTGAAATATCTAGTTCCTAGTCTCTGCTCAGTTAAGATGCACTGTAGCATTCATAATTGTATGCACCACTCAGAACCACATTGTGTAGCACCCTCTTGTGTTTATCAGACATACAGTTGTATAGCAAGGATGCAGATGATGTTCCAGTGCATAATGTATGGGCACATTGAACGGTAAACTAACAAAAACTTACGTGAAAACCATGTTATAGGCCTATACATATTGCACAGATCATTGACAAGTACACTGCCAACATGAAGTTTACACATTTTTATGACTTATTTTACAGTGTGGAAAAAAATTAATGAAAGTGACAGATTTGTAGTTGGTATCCAGGGGTACCATTTATGTCATCATATGGGCAATTCCGTGAATTATTGGACAAATCACAAATTATATAAATTGCTCTATCTGCAATCATATTACATTTTGATGGTTTGAATGGGTATGAATCATGAAGAAACAATGGGGGACATCATTTCCACTCTAAATTTTACATCTTCAACAGCACCCTCTAGGAAAATCAGAACCATACATGAAATACCACATGTGGGACTAGTGTGACTAAATCTCAGTTTTATGAAAAACTATCATTTATTTTGCAGTTTTTTCCATGCCAACAGCCTCTTCTCATTGTTTTGAAAGTAATAAAGCCCCACATATGCATACTAAAGTTCTTGTTATTACTCACTGAAACATGTCTCATGGAAGATTTGCTTGATGGTTTTGTGAAGTACGGAGTGCCAGTCTAATGAGAACTGACAAGTACAAAACAGAAAATAAAATATCAAAGCATCTTCATGTAAGGCCAATTGAAATGAAGTTTATCATAAAGTGTAACGTAACTAATCATGGAATTGTCCATATGTGAATAAATGTCTTGTTGTCCTAACATGTTCAGTAGAAATACACGTATAACGTTATTAATGTAGTTTCATTATTTACTATTTTTGGCTAGAAAACTGCAATGGATGTAAGTATGTTTCTAGCTGTTAGTATAATTTTTGTTCTTTCTGCTTGTATTTTTCTTCAGACTGAAAGATGTGCTACCCAAAGAGTACGTCAAGGTTAAAGGGGTGGAGAAGAAAATCTTTGCGGTAAGCCAGTCAATGTAGTGACATCAATTGAGCTAATTATAATGCCTGGTATTCTCAAAAGCGGACTTACTTAGGTCCGTGACTAACTGTGGATTGTTAGTCACCTGTTCTATGGAATACCTGTGTAAACACATTTATTTCATGTTTGATTATTGAAATTTGGAATAAAGTGCAAAAACTAGCACATAATATGTTGCAAAAATGAAAATTCTGATCCATTTTATGACAAGAATTACATATTAATTAGCTATTTGTTACAGATTAAGGCACCAAACATGTTTAAAATGGTGTTCCATGAGACAAGCACCTAACATTCCAGAGTTAGTCGGGTAATAAAGTTAGTCTGCTTTCAAGAACGCCAGCCTTGGTGTACAAAGTTTGAGAAGTTATTATGACTGAATGAATTTGATCATCACACAATGCAGAGGATCATTGAATGAATTTATTTGATATGTGATGAATCAGATGGTTTATTCAAACACGACAGTCTATTGGGGAAAATGTATGTGGTAAGACAAGTTGCTCATTAATATTACTTTTGTACAATAGCACTTAAAGACACTAAATAACATTGTGGAAGACCCGTTTAAAAAATTGTCAAGCTTTGCTATCTGACATATCTGACAATGTTTGATTGGACAAATACCCTAGAACACAAAAGTTCAGACAGTTATGCTGTCACTTGTAAAATATGTACAGATAAAAATTGGCACATGAATTATCCTCGCCCGATGAAAATTCTGCAACACAGCAGTTTATGGGCAGCGTAGGAAAAAACCCAGGGCGACGGGCAATTTCGCCCCTGGCTGAGTCCAAATTGCCCCGTAAAATCCTCAAAAACCAATTCATTGGGGCGACTATTTTCTTCAGAGTTGCCCTCATCTTTTACTACAGAAATTTTAGGAAAGTTCACACCCGTTTTTATCAAACATATCATTTTGTTGAAAAACTGTTGAAGTTTCTGTAAATTATTGTTTAGAAACCCCTTTTGCTTGCTTGTGCATGTGCATTATAGCCCCAAAAATTCAAGATTAGCTCCAAGAAATTCAAGAACAGCCCCAAGGCCCATTCAAAAGTCACCCTTAAAAAAAATTAATTCCTACCCTGTTTATGGGGGAAACTGGACTGGTCTCTCAATGATTTTTACTTTTCTAAAGCACCTAATGATCATTTTGAACTGCAAATTTTTTTAGGGCTTCACTTTTAGACCTTATCAGAGACAATAGTAGCATGGGGAATCATGTACTTCACATGTTTTAAACTGGAAACATCGTTATACAATGCCTTTAATGGTGGTTTTGAAATGCATTTTTTAGGGCTACATTTTGTTTTTACACCACACTTGAGACATTGATAGTATGTAGGACCATGTAGCTCAGATTTTTTAAACTCTTAACATGCCAGAGGATTTAAACCTGTATGGACTTTATGTGTATTAATTGGTGCATATTTACGACTTTGGCATGTTAAGAGTTGTTTTAAAACTGTGTAAAACGAATAAAATCAAGAAGTGATGAACGGGTTGAACGGAAGTTGAGGCAGGGGTCAACGGAAGTTGGGTCAGGGGTCAAAGGAAGGTGAAGCAGATATTCGTTGCTTATCTACTCACCTATCAGGGAGTGGAAAAATGCAGGGAAAGTGATGTTTTTGTGAGTGCTTTATATTGTGGTATCTTCCTTAAACTAATACCTTCCTCTACTCATCTGTCAATGGCAGTGGTAACTGATAAGCGGTGAAAATGTTGGGAGACCGTGCCAAATGGTGTTTCATTTTGGTTTACTGTCTCCATCTGCCAACAGCTGCGTAGGTGATTGTAGCAAAATTGTTTCCGGCAAATGAGTTTAGATTTTATAGGATTTGATTATTTGTATGTTGAAGTTGTAATTTCATTAAAAAAAGATGGAGCCGACAAGTAAAAGTAAGTAAAGATTTTTTCGACATTGTGAGAATTGTAAGAATTATGGTACATAGTGTTAAAGAAAGCCTAAATAAAGAACACTGTGTGACACTTACCCTCAGCAAGGCCCTTTCAATTAGGAAATTTGCTATGTATTTTATGTCTTTGCGTAGTTTGTTGTCCTAGTAGGGCAACAAAGCCGAAACAGCTATAGGGGGAGGAGCTTATTGATTAAAGAAGTGCATAAATTAATGAAATGTGATAAACATGCACTGGGCTGCATGCATTGGTCTTGTGTGGCCAATTCAAGGCCACGGCACATGTGATCTGATTGGTTGACGAGAAATGACCACCACCCCAAAATCTAAGAAGAATAATTCAGTACAAGGAAAGAAACGCACTAAAATATTTTGTGTAACTGTTGCATAAAATTTATTCCTGGGTATACTGCACCATAATGTAAGGGTAAGAATACAGAATATTGCATACTCTGAGTTTCAATGAATTCTTTAATTTTTTCCTGTTACTTGCTGGCTCCATCTTCCTTTAAAGATTTGAGGTAAAGCCATGTATGTTGGAAAACCCTATGTCCTTGATAGAATGCTCTATCCTTAATCAGGAGATTGATAAAGAGCAAGTGAAACCCTAATATTTACAATAGCATGGGAAAAAAAATTAAATGTCAGTCAAATAGCAATCAGGTGTACATGAAGTAGGCAAGTGTCCATCAAACAACAGTGGTTGACATTATCATAAAGAACAAACAGGCAGATGTATGAACCTGCCAAAAAGTTAAACCATCAGAACAATATAGGACAATGGGATGAAGAAATTGGTTTGGAAAAGTCTGCAAATTCTATAAAGTTATAATAATTTTTCTTTCCTTTCTCACGTTTCAGGAGCACAAAAAGATGATTGGAGTAAGTGAGTTGGATTCCAAAGTTAAGTACACTCAGCTGTGCCGATCTCTAAAGACGTATGGTATCACCTTCTTCCTTGTTAAGGTAATGCAAATATATTAATCATTTTATTTCAACTTGAATCCTTATTTCTACTTCCTTGCCTCATTTTCCTGGGTGCTTTTTCAGATATGTATCTGGAAGTACTCTTTTTAATACAACCGTTATTCTGTCATCCAAGATCTCAAGAAAAACATTGTATTAGGAGTGGAAGAGACAACTTCAGTGTGAGCGCATTCCTAAAATACTATTTCTTTGAAAATAATTCCCCCTCCCAGCCTGTCTGACTGAAGATTGTATGTGTTTACAAGTGATTTCTCTTGGTCGATTTCAGATCTCTTTTTACTTTGTGAGGTAATATATTGTATCTTCTCAAATGAAACATGTTCCTGAATTCATATTTATCCAGCTTGTAATACTTTGTTTTTTTGCTCGTTTATAGGAATTTGTAATTAGTGCAGTAATGATAATCATTGGTTATGTCATTTTGATATAGAGTTGTTTTCCTCTGGTATCATTTAACTCATGATATGAAAATAGTGACATTTATGCTTCTCTCAATCCCATTTTTTTAGGGAAATTCAAAGCAAACAATTTTTAAAGATTCAGATTTAGTGTCGTCAGTATTTCATTGATAAATAAACAAACTTCATCACCCATAGACAAGAATTCTTGATAAACAACAGTGGGATCTTATGTTTTGTTTCACAGGAAAAGATGAAGGGAAAGAACAAGCTTGTGCCTCGCCTCCTTGGTATCAACAGGCAGAGTGTTGTACGTGTTGATGAGAAAACTAAAGAGGTAAAAATGATTCTAAGATTTGATCTTCCATAGGGGAAATTATTATTTTTCCTGGTATGATGTATGTTTCTTTTGTCATCGTCTTCATTATATCTTCCCATATTTGGGGTCTTTTTAGCCTTATTTATATTTTTGGATCGTGATTTACAGCAATGTTTGAGCACCAATAAAACATGATAAACATCTTGTTTCAAAATGTTGTTTCAAGAAAACTATGTATGTGTCATTGTTCTTGTTGCACTAGTTGCAACTATTATCATCATTAATCCTCTCATTCTTGTTTGTTTTTCTTTTCTTCTTCATCATCATCTTCTTCTTTTTCGTCTTCTTCTTCATCATCATCTTCTTCTTTTTCGTCTTCTTCTTCTTCTTCTTCTCCTTCTTCTTCTTCTTCTTCTTCTTCTTCTTCTTATATCATCATTATTATTATTAACATTACTACTATTGCTGCTGCTGCTTTTATTACCAATTTTGTTCTACCAACAGTGTACTGTAATCATCCCATTCCAGGAAATAAATAACATCATGATAAAAGGTCTACAGTATTTATAACTAAAATGGCCAAAATTCCCCTGAAATGTACATATATCCCTACTCCCCTGTCCATATTTTGCTATAATTGCCAGTTGTCACTGAATTATTATTTTGTAACACATAGATCTCCTTTCTCTTTGTGTCGACAGATCTTGAAGACGTGGCCATTGACAACTGTCCGACGATGGGCAGCTTCCCCCAAGAGTTTTACCCTTGACTTTGGCGACTACTCCGACTCGTATTACTCAGTACAGACCACAGAGGGTGAAGCTATTGGTGCTCTGATTGCTGGCTACATCGATATCATCCTCAAAAAGGTGAATTGACAGTGTATCAATGTCCAATCCCCCACCAACCATCACCGTGGTGTGAGATTATACTTTATTTCAAGCCCAGGACATTTGACATTTGATGCACCACGCTGTACTGTTGTACCTCGCTATCACGTTGTGTAGCGCCCTCTTATAATCATCAGAAGTACAGTTGTATGGAAATAGTGTAGTTGTTGCACTGGTGCACAACTTATGGACATAAACTGACCTATTAATAGTCATGTGGAAATGACTGTTATTTTTAACATTTTTAGTGTTGAATAAGACCACTTAACAAAACATTTTGTACAAAAAAGAGTTTTTCTACAGTTGAAAACACAATAGAAAATAACTTTTAGACAGTTTAGCAACCCAGGGTACAGCACTATTTAGTACCCCAGGGTACAATTTATGTCATCATTTGAAGCATTGCCCAGTGTAATACGGTGCTGCTAACAGTGAAACCACTTTGTCTCAGTTTATCATCTCTGAAAGTTAATCGGTGTGTGACCGGAAAACAAAATTTGGCTCAATGTTTTGGCTGTAAGTTTATGAGTTGTACAATTGTAAGTATCTTCGTACCTAAATCTCAAAAGAACACTTCATCTCATAAAGTTTGGCAATAGTCCATATCAGACAGGTCTGAACAAATTAAACTTCACACATGTTGTGATAGTTTGTTCTCTCGTGGGACCTACCAGTCATCTCATTAGATTTATACCATTTGTTGTGAGAGATTATTGAGTTAAAACCCCAAGTAGTCTCCATAAAAAGTTTTAATTGATAACAACAAGCATAACTTTTTCCAATTTTCAAGAGATATTCAAATGGGATGCTTTCTGGAAGACAGGATGTGAGATCAAAGGTCAGGTTCAAAATGTGTTCAGAAAGCTGTCAGAAGATTCAATGGTGAAATCATGGAATGTTTTCCAGATGAAAGAGTGTAGATTCGTGTCAGTGATAGTTGATAGTTATATGGTCGGAGATTATAGGCTATTTCCAGCCTAGGACATTTGAAACTTTGCTCAGTTTCAAACAATACTTGAAAGAGGAAATCACATCGTATCAGATCTTTATCGCTGAAATTTAAAACTTGAAACCGTGTGAGACCGGAAACGGAAACACAGTTTGGCATAATCTCTAAAATCTGTGTCCATCAGTTTTTACAAGAGCTGTGAGGTCACGAGTGTGTACGTGCCTGTAACTGATAAAGCAATTCACCTGATTATTTTTTACAACAGACATACACATAAAAGGTCTGAACAAATTACATGTAACACATCATATCTCTCAAAATGAAATAGTGTGAGAACGGAAACAAAGTTTGGCACAGTTGTATTTTCTGGATGTCAGTTTTTGCAACAGCTGTGACGTCATGTGTACTATTCATTATAAGGCAATGTACCTTATCAAATTGGAATCGACTCATAAATAGGGCCGATGGTATACCTCCTATTCCACTCTGACTGCTGTGAGGGAACAGTCTGGCTGCAATCCTGGCTGTCTCCAGCCTCAGTGAACCTGGCCTTGCAGTGGCTCTAGCTCCTTGACTGAATTCCAGGCAATTTGTTTGTGGGATTGAAATGGCCCGCTGTGCCTGATGGAGCAGTATTTGATGGTAGTGCAGTACGGCATTGAAACGGGTCTCGGTATCGAGTCATGATGGTGATCTGGCGAAGAAGTTGTGATACAGTCATGTGAGGAGTTTGAATTATTAATGTAGACTTCATCCAGTTTGGAAGATGCGCTTTGCAATGAAGTGTTGGATGGACAGTTGAGTTACTGTAAAACACTATACTTTCGTGAATAGGAGCCGATGACCATTTCGCGTGCATAAAACTTTCACGAACAAACATAAAGTATAGGGATATTGCTAGGAAGAAGCATTTGGGTGTTTTGTTAATAAATGATCGCAACAATTTACAGAAAATAGTTGTAGTGCTTCTGAAACACCATTTTCTCAAATGAAGAAGTGTATTGCAACTGTCGTATAAGTGACCACGCATTATTACCAAATCTAGTATATCTCGAGTCATTGACTTGTACAGTACACTATCTTGTATTGGCATTTAAAAAGCTGTGTAACTTTAGACATTATCTTTCGTGTGCATGTTACTTTCGCGAATCTCGTCTCCTCGTGAAATTCGCGAAAGTTAAATGCTCGTGAAAATTCTGGTTGTACAGTAGTTGATTGTACTTCGGTTTGAGCGTATTTTGTTTGTAATTATATGTTACATGTACAATTGAGTTGGATCATTGAGTGGAATGTGCAGTAGTAATGTAGATAGACAAAAGCCTGACTTCAGGGCTGACAGAATGCATGTAGGCATATTGTACTATTTTACCTACCAGTATTATACAAGTAGAATGAAAGTCACAGGAAATCTATGTGAATTTAGTGAATGCAGAACAATAAGAAAAAGAAAACTGAAGTTTTCAACAAACTTGGCTAAACCATTGATGAGTGAATTTTTGATATTTCATTCACTCCTTATTATGGAGGATTCTTAAAATTGGCAACTCGGCCACTTTTGTGATGAGAGTGTGAATAACTGGTTCAAATGTATGTATGTTATATGCTGTTTGTCCATCGATCTGAAAATTGGAAATAAAATGAATTTGAATTGATGATTATTTTTGAATTTTTGTTTCTAACAGCAAAAAGGCAAGGACAGGATGGGTCTGGAAGGAGACGAGGAATCCTTACTCCTGGAAGACAACGTCTTGGCTGCCAAGGCAACCTACATCCAGCACCAACAAAACAAGGTGGGCCACATCACGGAGGGCTCCGTGGCTATACCGGCCGTGCTCAGGGCTGGAGGGCAAGGTAAGCATGTCTGAGCTATGTCAGTATTTCTTTCATCACAATTAATTTGTGGATACAAGAGACTTTTGCTTAGGCAAATATGCTCTGGTGACAATCAGTGTTGTAGTCGACTCATGACCTTCCGAGTCCGAGTCCGAGTCTGAGTCACCGTTGTCCGAGGCCAAGGCCGAATCTGAGCCACCACTCTCCGAGGCTGAGGCTGAGTCCGAGTCACCAACACTTGTAATAATGGAAATAATGTAAACTTTAAGGGTGTAATTTTAACCTTTTCACATTAATTTGAAACCCTACACTACAATCAATTAAACACAATCATTCAACCAATCGACCCGAGCAATCGACCATTCATTGGAATCAAACAATTAATGAAATTTATCAATTTGAGAATAATTTAAACAACATAAAGCAAAACCTGCTGACTTTGAAGTAAACAATAATGGATGTAAGTGATTAAATGTCATCAGAAAATTGAGCTTATCCTGGGAGCTCATAAGCGTGCATTGACTTTGAGCAGAGAAATCACAGAGAAACATCAACCTACATGAAAGTATCTGCATGGGACTTTTGGATAGGGTAGATTGTGTTCAGAGGTGAATTTACTTGGCTTCATGTATATACTAGGATTTCCACAATTCTGTATGGAGTATTAGTTGAAAATACTTCAAAATGCATGTCCAAACGAATGAGACAGGGTTGTTTCTTGGATTCACCAGCTTGTATAAAATCTTGCGGCCTCGATCCGGCCTCGACCCGAGTCGCCGAGGCCGCATGGTAGGAGGCCGAGTCTAAGTCAAAGGATCACAAGGCCGAGGCCGAGGACTGGAAAAGTCGGCCACGAGGCCGGCCTCGAGGCCAAGGCCGGCTTCGAGTCCTCCAACACTGGTGACAATTATACACACTATCCCAAACCCGAACCCTATTCCAAACCCTAACCTTATTTTGAACCAGAAACCCAGTGGCAACCCTTACCCTAACCCTTTAACTATTGAGATATTGTCACCAGAGCAAATGTTGGATTACTCAATGCAGCAGATGTAGTAATGTCAGCCAAGCTTTGTAGAGTTCTGGGACAAAATTGAAGTAAGCATGTGAATAACACTTTGCAATGTACATCTGTTTGTGTGTGGATCAAT
>JZLH01S0504328.1:31337-43564 GCA_001188425.1 Eucidaris tribuloides
CTCCCCGATAAAACTTGGTTCTGAATACTTGGCAATGAAAAGATCTTTTCATAGATCTTACATTGCCGAGAAGGTACATACTAGTTGAAGTTGCTTAACAACTGCACAGAAGATTTTTGATTTTTCACATTGAGGAAATGTTCTAAAATAATGTAACATTTTTATGACCCCAAAAAGAAATCAACAAATTGGCTAATTTTAGTGGTACCATAAGCGACCAATTATGTCATCATATACCTGATATGTAATAAAATAAATTCTTATTGCTCTTAAAGTTAAATAAAAAAATACATTTGTTATTAATGTAGATTGCAGTTTTTACTCTCTGTGATTAGAGAACTAGCACGTAGCTGTACCAATATCTATCTAGCTGGTAACATATATTATTTATCTTCTTTCTGCCTGTATTTTTTTTTTCAGACGAAAATCGTGTTACCCAAAGAAGTATGCAAGCGTTAAAAGGTGGGGAGAAGAATTGCGTAAGTCAGAAAACTCACTCTGTAGTGGGATCAATTTAGCTATTTACAATGGCTTGTATTCTCAAAAGCAGACTTACTTAGCGTCCCTGAACTTAACTCTGGATTGTTAGTCACTTGTTCTTGAATGCCTGTGTTAAACAATGTGTATTCATGTTTAAGTATTAAAAGAATTATGTCATAAAGTGGAAAAACTAGACTAATATGTTGTAAAAAATGAAAACTTCTGTGATCTTTCATGAACAACAATTACATAGTTATTAACTTATTTGTTACAGAATAAGCCACAAAACATTTTTGAACGGTTTTCATAACAGGCACCTAACATTCCAGACTTATCGGTCGGTACTTAAGTTAGTCTGCTGTCGAGAACGCCAGCCTTTTTGTACAAAGTTTGAGAATTTATTCATGATGAAAGGGGAGTCGTAGCACTTTGTATTTCATCAATGGAATTACATTAAACAAGGATGATGACACAACTTGTATTCGCCAATATATTTCGCTCTCCATATATTTCGCGATTTGCCTCCAAGCGGGTATTCGCCTGAGAGTAATATTTTATCGCGATTTATTGTATTTTTGCATTCACTTTGTAAGAAATGTCAGGAAGTGAAAATAGTCAGCTTCAGTAAGTTCGTGAAATTCGTGAAATATAAACCTCTGCCGAAATATGGCAGCGTATACAGATTAGCAGAAGAAATCACCAAAACTAATCGTGCTGTGTATTTAAATTGTAGACTGACATTATGAGTGTGATCAGTTAGTGTCACAATGGACATTATTCGAAAATAACATTTAAGGCTAAGGGAAAAGCTGAACTTGAAAGATATGCAGGCGTTGCTTTAAGATTACTATTTAGCTATTCATACCTACTGTAGTGATAGCCTCCACAAGAATTATAAATCAACCACTTCATATGTTATAATTTTTTTTTTCCTTAGCGTTCAATAATTCGTCATTTAAAAAAAAAAAATCTGTCAGTGACGCTAACTGATATCACACAATGCAGAGGATCACTGAATGGAATATATCAAAATCAGATGAATTCAAATCACCATGGTTGGTTCAAACAACTACAGCCTAATGGGGAAAATGTTTTGGTAAAACAATTGTCATTAATATTACTTTTGTACTAAAGCCCACCTAAGCTAGGACATGATTTGGGAGAAGAAAAAAATTGCCTGCTTAGAACCAAATGTTGGTGAAAAGAATATACCAAATATACACCAGCTGACGAATGATCTGCTTGTGAAAGGCATTTGTCATTGAGTTGTTACTAAGGAGAATCAAGGCAAATATTTTTTTTTTTTCCAGGCAGTTTAATTCCGTGAGACTCGAGAGAATTAAACCCCACAGAAAGTACGCTACAGATTTGTCTGTTACAAGGCTATACTGATGGAAGTTATTTTAGAATGAGTCAATTTTGACTACCAACTTTTTCACAGTAGAATCTTTGCATTGTTTACTTGATTCTTCTAAGAAAAGTTTTTACACCCAAGTTGACGACTACCCCCAATCATGTCATTTACCTTTAATGATAGTTTTAAATGCAGTTTTTTTTAGGTACTTTTTAACTCTTTTTAACCCACACTGAGACATTGTAGCAAGTAGAGCCATGCTAGCCCTCAGATTTTTTTAAAAATTAAAGCATTGTTTTTAAAACCGTGTAAAACGAATAAAATCAAGAAGTGATAAACAGGTTTGAACGGAGTTTGAGCAGGCGCCAGTCAACGGAAGTTGGGTCAGGGTGTCAAATGGAAGGTGAAGCGATATCGTTGCAATCTACTCACCTATACAGGGAGTGGAAAAATGCAGGGCAAAGTGAATGTTTTGTGAGTGCTTTTATATTTGGTATCTTCGTTAAAGTTAATACTTCCTCGTGTTCATCTGTCAATCGCAGTGTGTAACTGATATAGCGGTGATTTTAAAATGTCTCTGGAGACAGTGCCAAATGTGTTTCGGTTTGGTTTATGCTCCATCTGCAACAGCTGCCTTAGTATATGTAGCAAATTGTTCGGCAAATGTGTTTAGATTTGATAGATTGATTATTATGCTATTGGAAGTCGTTAATTCATTAGAGAAAGATAGCCGAGCCTGATTAAGTAACAGTAAGTTAAAGATTTTTGACATTGTGCAAATTGTAAGATTTATAGTACATGTGATAAGAAAGCCTAAACAAAGAGCACTGTGTGACATTTACCCTCAGAAGGCCTCTATCAATTAAGTGAATTGCGTTAATTTTATGTCGTTTCGTAGTGTCCGAGTAGGACAACCAAAGCCCGAAACAGCTAGCATAGGGAGCAGTTTACCTGAATTCAGAAGTGATAAATTAATGAAATACTGTGATAACATGCCTTTTTTTGAGCCTGCATGCATCGGTCTCTGTAGGACAACTCGACGGCCACTTGCACGTGTCATCTCGATTTACGTTGCGAAAATGGACTGTTACCCCAAACATTTAAGAGACTTAATGCAGCACCATGGAAAGAAATGCACTTAAATATTGCCTTTAAAATTTGTTGTACTGTTTTGCATAATGTCTTATTCCTGGTATACCTGCCACGTAATGTAAAGGTAAGCAATACAGAATATTACTCTGAATCTTCAATGAATTTCTTAACTTATTCCTGTTACTTGCTGGCTCCATCTTCCTTTTAAAGATTTGAGGTAAAGCCAATGCTATGTTGGAAAACCCATGTCCTTGAAGAATGCTCTAATCCTTCAGTGAGATTATAAAGAGCAAGTGAAACCCTAATATTTATAATAGCCATTGCGAAAAAAAATAAAACTAAATGTTCACGTCAAATAGCAGTCAGGTGATACATGAAGTAGGCAAGGTCCATTTCAAACAAACAGTGAGTTGACATTATATAAAAGCAACAAATCGGGGCAGATGCTATGAACCTGCCAAAAACTAGTTATAACAATACAGACAACATAGGACAATGTCGATGAAGAAATTGGTTTTGGAAAAGTCTGCAAATTCTATAAAGTTGTAATAATTTTTCTTTCCTTTCTCACGGTTTCAGGAGCCACACAAAATGATTGCTGAGGTAAGTGAGTTGGAGTCCAAAGTTAAGTACACCCAGCTGTGCCGGTCTCTGAAGACGTATGGTATCACCTTTCTTCTTGTTAAGGTAATGCAAATATACTTAATCATTTTATTGCAACTTGAAATCCTCTATTTATTCTTGCCTCGTTTTCCTGGGTGCTTTCAGATATGTATCTGGAAGTACTCTTTTCTTAATACCAACCCGTATTGTCAATCCAAAATCTCAAGAAAAACATCTGGTTAGAAGTGAAAAGAGACACTTGGATGGAGCGCCATTTCCTAAAATACTATTTCTTTGAAAATTTCCCCACCCCCCCAGCCTGTCTGACGATAAAATTGATGCTGTAAGTGATTTCTGCTTTGTTGGACTTTTAGAACTGTTTTACTATAGTATATGGATCTTTCTCAAAATGAAACATGTTGCCTGAGTACATATCCGTATTTATACAGCTGCGTAATACTTTGCTTATCATACTCATTACACAATTTGTAAATGCAGTAATGATTGTGGTCATTTGTGATAAAGAGTTGGTTTCCTCAAGGTTGTCATTTACTCATGAATATTTAGGGAGAGTCAAAAGAAACACTTTTTTATAGAACAGATTAGATGTCATCATTTATTCATTGATAAATAAACAAAACTTCATTCACATAGCGAGAAGTCGTTGTTAAACATCAGTGGGATCTTTATGTTTTACTTTCACAGGAAAAGATGAATGGAAAGACAACAAGCTTGCTGCTCGCTCCTGGTATCAACGCAGGAGAGTGTTGTACGATCCCGTGACGAGAAAACTAAAGAGGTAAAAATGATTCTAAGATTTGATCTTCCCATCGCGTAAAATTAGTTACCTTGCCTTGGATGTGACGTATCATTTGTTCTTTC
Source organism: Eucidaris tribuloides (assembly GCA_001188425.1). Classification (NCBI taxonomy): domain Eukaryota; kingdom Metazoa; phylum Echinodermata; class Echinoidea; order Cidaroida; family Cidaridae; genus Eucidaris; species Eucidaris tribuloides. The sequence continues at coordinate 35,749 of JZLH01S0504328.1, forward strand.
CATCATCTTCATTATATCATCTGTATTTCCTTGGTCCCATTTTCATGACTGATCTGCAGTGATAATAATGAGCACTATAAAAAGTCATTCTCACATAAATTCAGCATGTACTTTCAACATCCCATTCCAGGAAATAATAAAATGTTGGAAACAATGCATAAAAGTCTAATAGTACTCTATAACTGAAATGGCCAAAATTCCCCTAAACATACTAATATTCCCTACTCCTCCATCCATGTTTTGCTGTGAATTGCAGTTATCACTAATTATTATTTTTGTTACATAGTCAAATCTCCTTTTTTTGTGTGCCGGCCGGGGGGACAATCTGGAAAATAATACAAATGTTGGGAAAACATGATAAAAGTCTACAGTATCTATAACTGAAATGGCCCAAAATTCCCTTAAAATTACATATTAATCCCTTACTCCTCCATCAATGTTTTTGCTGTAATGCCATTATCAGCTGAATTATTATTTTGCTTACAATGTCATATCCTTTTTCTTTTTGCTCGACAGATCTTGAAAATGGCCATTGCAACTGTCGACGATGGGCAGCTTCCCAAGAGTTTCACCCTTATTTGGCGACTACTCCGACTCGTATTACTCGAGTACAGACCACAGAGGTTGAACTATTGGTGCTTTGATTGCTGGCTACATCGTATCATCCTAAAAAAGTGTGAATAGACAGTGTATTAATGCTCCAGTCCCCCACAACCATCACTGTGGTGTGATGAGATTATACTTTATTTCAAGCCCAGGACATTTTGACATTTGATGCACCAGCTGGTACAGTTGTACCTCGCTATCACGTTGTGTAGGTAGCCACCCTCTTGTAATCGTAATCATCAGGACATTGTATAGAAAAGTTAGTGTACCATCGTGCTACACTACTGGACATAAAATGACCTTATTAACCCGTTGCCTTACTGGCAACCGGATGTGGCCCTGTACAAGTCTATGCTGGGAATTGCGGAATCTCGCTAGTCAAGTTAATAGTCATGTGAAAGGGGACTGTTATTTTAAAGATTTTTACGTGTTGAATAAGACATATTAACAAAACATTTTGTACAAAAGAGTTTTTCTACCAGTTGAAAAACAAACAAAATAAATTTTAGACAGTTTAGCAACCCAGGGTACAGCCACTGAAAAAATACATGCTAGTGATTTCTATTATTACCCCTGGGCAATTTATGTTCATCATTTGAAGCACTGCTCAGTGTAATACGCGTGCGGCCTAACAGTGAAACCATTTTGTCTCTAGTTTAGCATCTGTGAAGATTAATAGTGTAGTGACCGCGAAAACAAAATTTGGTCAATTTTGAGCTGACAATTGTAAGTATCTTCGTACCTAAATTTCAAAAGGTAACACTTCATCTCATAAAGTTTGGCAATAGTCCATATCAGACAGCGTGCTGAACAAATATAAACTTCACACAGGGTTGTGAGGAGTTTGTTCTCTCATGGACCTACCGAGTCATCTCATTAGATTTTATACCATTGTTGTGAGAGATTATTGAGTTAAACCCAAGTAGTCTCCATAAAAAGTTTTAATGATAAAACCAAAAACGAAGCATAACTTTTTTCCAATTGTCAAGAGATATTCAAATGTGGATGCTTTCCGGGAAGAAAGGAGTTGTGAGTCAAAGGTCAGGTTCACAAGTGTTCAGAAGCTGTACAGAAGCATTAAAATGCGTGAAATCATTGGAATTTATTCAGATGAAAGAGTGTAGTTCGTCGTCAGTGATAGTTTAATGGCGGAGATATAGGGCTATTTCAGCCTAGCGACATTTTGAAACTTTGCCTCCAGTTTCAAAGAATGCTTAAAAGAGGGAAATCACAACGATACAGATCATTTATCGCTGAAATTTAAAACTTGGGAAACCGTGTGAGACCGGAACGGAAACACAGTTTGGCATATCTCTAAAATCTGTGTCCAATCAGTTTTTACAAGAGCTGTGAGGTCACGAGTGTGTTACGTGCCTGTACTGAATAAGCAATTCACTGATAATTTTTTTTACAACAGACAATACAGCTAAAGGTCTGAACAAATTAACGTACACAATCATTATCTCTCAAAAATGAAATAGTGTCGAGAACGGAAACGTTAGACACAGTTTCATTTTTGGCTGTTCAGTTTTTGCAACAGCTGTGACGTCATGTTACTATTCATTATACAGGCAAAATGACCTTATCAAATTGGAATCGACTCATAAATAGGCGATGGTATACCTTCCTATTCCACTCTGGATGTGTGAAGGCGAACAGTCGGGCCTGCAGTCTGGCTGTCTCCAGCCTTCAGCTGAACCTTGGCCTCACAGTGGCTGTAGCTCCTTTGTCGAATCCCAGCAAATTGTTTGGTTGGGATCAAAAGTTGCCGCTGTGCCCTGAAGAGAGCAGTATTGATTGTAGTGCAGTACGCATTGAATATGGGTCTCGTATCTTTTTAATTATTGGGGGTTATAGTCATGATGGCTGATCTGGCGAAGAAGTGTGCTGATACAGTCAGTGAGGAGCTTTCAAATATGAATGTAGACTTCATCCAGTTTGGGAGATGCGCTTTGCAATGAAGTGTTGATGATAGTTGAGTAGTTGAGTGTACTTCGCGTTTTGCAGCATATTTTGTTTGTAATTAAATTGTTACAATTGAGTTGGATCATAGTTGGAAATGTGCAGCTAGTAATGTAAGATTAGACAAAAGCCCTGGACTTCAGGGCTGACGAATGCATTGTAGAGCATATTGTATATTTTACTTACCAGTATTATACAAGTAGAATAAAAGGTCACAGAATCTATGTGAATTTACGTGAATGCAATAAGAAAGAAAACTGAATTTTCGATATTTCATTGGATCCGTATTGTCTGAGATTCTAAAATTGCAACTCGACCATTTTTCTGTGAGGTGAGGTGTGGATAACTGGTTCAAAAGGTTATCTGAAAAACTGAAATAAATGAATTTGAATTGATAATTATATTTGATTTTGTTCAACAGCAAAAAGGCAAGGACAGGATGGCGTCTTGAGGGAGACGAGAATCCTTACATCCTGGAAGACAATGTCTTGGCTGCAAAGGAAAAACCTACATCCAGCCACCAACAAAACAAAGGTGGCACATCCACGGAGGCTCGTGCTTTACGCTCCGGCCAGTGCTCACCCGGCTGGAGGGCCAAGTAAGCATGTCTGAGCTATGTCAGTAATTCTGTCATCAACCAAATTCATTTGTGGATACTAAGAGACTTTTGCTTAGCAAATATGCTTCGGTGACAATCGGTGTTTGTAGTCGACTCATGGACCTTCCAGTCCGAGTCCGAGTCTGATCAACTGTTGTCCGAGGCCAGGCCGAATCTGAGCACCACTCTCGAGGCGAGGCTGAATCCGATGTCACCAACACTTACAAGAATAAATGTAAACTTTAAGGTGTATTTTAAACTTTTCACACCTTACACTACATCAATTAAACACCATCATTCAAACAATCGACTCGAGCATCGACCATTCATTGAATTATTTATTTATTAATTATTATTATTATTTATATCGTGCCGCTTTTCCCAAGAATGGCACAAAAGCGCTTACAGAAAATACACAATGTTTAAATGAAAAATATACATTCTAACAATCGGGTTGGAAAACAGAAATGTTTTAAGTGCCTTTTTGAATGAAGGCACAGATTGTGATTGTCTGAGTGTATAGAGTAAGCCGATATTCCAGTATTTTTGATGCCTTTAGTGAAAAGGTCCTATCCCCAGCCAGTTTCCGTGTGATGGTTATAGTAAGACGAATGATCGCTGGAAGACCGTACGTTCTGCGCAGGGTGTATTATGGTCAGGCATCACTAATTATTAGGTGCCTGCTGTATGTAAGCGGATTTGAATACAGATAAATCAAACATTACTGAAATTTATCAATTGAGAATAATTTAAACAACATAAAGCAAAACCTGCCTGACTGTGAAGCAAACTAATAATGGGATGTAAGTGATTAAATGTCAGCAAGAAATGGCTTATCCTTGGAGCTCATAAGCATGATTGACTTGAGCAGAGAAAATCACAGAGAAACATCAACCTACATGAATGTATCTGCCATGGTACTTTTGGATAGGGCTGATTGTGTTCAGAGGTGAATTTACTTGGCTTCATGTATATTACTGAGGATTTCCACAATTCTTTATGGTGTATTAGGTTGAAAATATTTTCAAAATGCATGTTCCAAACGAATGAAGAGGGGTTGTTTCTTGTTCACCAGCTTGTATAAAAATCATTACGGTCCTCGATCCAGCTCGACCCGAGTCGCTGAGCCGCATGGTAGAGGCGATTTCGTTTACGTCAAAGGATCACGAAGGCGAGCGAGGCTGGAAAAGTCGGCCAGGGAGGCCGGCCTCCGGGCCAGAGGCGGCTTCGTAGTTCTCCAACACTCGCCTGGACAATTATACACACTATCCCAAAGCCGAACCTATTCCAAACCCTAACCTTTATTATGAACCTAGAAACCCCACATGGCCCCTTACCAACCCTTTAACTATGTGAGATATTGTCACCAGAAGCAAATGTTGGATTACTCAATGCAGCAGATGTAGTAATGTCAGCCAAGCTTTGTAGAGTTCTGGGACAAAAAATTGAATAACTGTGAATAACACTTTGCAATGTCGATCTGTTGTGTGTGGATCAATGAGGAAAAACTTTTTGGCCTTGTTTTAAAGTGTACACCAAGAATGAACTTCAAAAAATTGTTAACTTCAGTGAAAGACATAAATTTGCGATGTGTGCATGATTTGTTTTATAGTTATGCATATAACATTTAGAATGCAGTGTACAGTTAACAAGTCCCTCGCTAGCCAATAGCCAGCAGAAATGATGCCGGACTAGCCAAAATCTTAAAAACTTAAAGAGTATGGGGAACTCTTTTTGACTCGCTTCCGGGTTGGCTGGTAACTGAGTTACTGCTGAAATTTTCTGCCAAAGCAAGTATTATAAAGCCAAGTATGGTATAACATGAGAATTCATTGTCCTGTAATCATCGACATGGTGTTCATGTAAATATACCCAATGTCATGTTGCTTCAGTTATGATTGTGTATGATGAATTTGAAAAAGAAATCATAGTATTTGGGTTTATTCTGGAATAATATGTAACTGTGAATTTAGTGCGAGTATGAAGTCAACACGATTTTTAACTTTTTAAATGAAGAACAAAATCAATCTATGTTGTGTCATTTGTATAAAGTGTCACTTCGACATGACTTCCCTCAGAACATGAAATCTGTAGAATTGACCTCTTTTAGTATGTGTCAAGTCAATGAAGAAACTGTATAGCCTGAATATTTCTGCGTGGTTTTTTTCATTGATTTCCGCGATCTTTAATCGCACAAAAATTTCACCATTATTATGTTTGTAGAAAGTGAATGCAAGAGACAGATGAAATCCGCGAAAATAACTCTCAGACAATTCCCGTCTTGGAAGGCAAAATTGCAGAAAATATGTTGAAGATTATGTGGTATCGGCTACCGAATATTCTAATCACAGATTAAGATTCATTGAAACTTCCTGTAATTATTATTTTTTGCACATTTTATTCACTGTTAAGGGGTGTGGATCTATGGACATCCGCATTTATGTGTGATTTTCTTTGGTCCATCAATGAGACATGTGATGCCTGTAACATGTCTTTAGTTATGACTGAACAATTGCTGGAGCACGATGTGTTATTGATGACGCAGGAAATGAGTTGCCCAAATTTAAGGCCATCACTTATAGAGATAGTGATAGCCTGCTTTGCGGATACATTCTCAGTTGAAGTGGCTAGGGCTAACATCTGTTGAAACTACATTGCATTTTTAAATGATTCGATCTGTTATTGCTGCAGAATTGGCACTGCCTTTAAATATTCTGTAGCCCTGTATGGTTATTTTCTGGCTCATGGTTCAGCGAAGGGTATGCACAATTTTCTCTTATTTTCTTAATTTCATGGATTATCTATCGTCTTTTGCTTTTGTGGTGATGTATGGAACTGCTTCTTGTTTTTACAACTGGCCATTATTTTGGTCAATCCTCTGTTTGCGACAGGGATCAATGGGACATTGAACTAGCTGGCTTCAACAAAACAACATATCAGTTTGATAAGTAAGGTTTATGAACTTCAAGAATAGCTAACTCCTTATCCTTTAATGAATATCACACATTTAGCACATTTTTTTGTGAATTATGAATTAAAAACGAGGGAGGATAGGATGCATGTGTAGCTATAATGTTTGGATTGAACCATAAAAGAGAAAAGATTAAGAAAGAAAAAAAAATGAATATTAACATAGAATCAGTGCAATGCTAATAAAATAGAGGAGATAAAAACTGTGAATGAAGCAGTGAAATTACATGTATTATACCGATGTCTGACTTTGCAGAAAATACAAAATTACCTAAGAAGAGGTACAACACTCAAGATGAATTAATCGCGCATCATTCGCAACGCCAAAAAGCTCTCGCCGTGATGTGTTTCGACGACTTTTTTTCCTCCGAGGTTTCCCGCATCTTTTAAGACCAAATTTGCGATGCCTGGGTTATGCGGTTCCTATGTACGCATAAATTTGTACATGCATGTCGCCGCACTAAAAATTGCTTCAAAAACGTGATTTTGTGTACAATTTCAATACAAATTGTGTTTTCAGCCAAAATATCATAAAATGTCATGAATATTTTTGCTTTTACTGATTCAAATTACTTAATTTTATGCTGTTTATGATCGCATAAGTGTCACCAACAAATTTTATTGATAAAACAATGAAAAACAAAAGGTAAATAAGAAATTGCAAAAACAATAAAATGCACAAGAAATTCATCTGGTATTGTAATTTTTTTAAGTGCATTTGCTAAAAACACTACAGAGGGTTTCTGCACCAAAAATTAGCACATTTGGAGATTTTTTTCATGAGTAAGAGAAAAAGTATGATTTCACATATTAATTATGCATAAATTAGCATAATTAACTAAAAACAATTTTCATGAAAAAAATAACTATACAATTTTGTAGATTAGGGCGTGTGCGACGTGCGTGCCAATTTTCATCGCGATCACACGGTCGACGGCTGAGATCTTCCAAAATAGCCCGGCCTAGTTAGGGTTAATTTTGATTAAAATTGTGTTATATGGTGAAAAATCTTTTTTTTTTCATGATTTTACCCCATGTTTTGCCACATGGCAAAGATTCAAAGTAGGTATATGTATTTTTGTGTTTAAATCAATTTTTTCCCCGAAAAATATCTTTCATTTAAATTGTGATTTCAGTCAACTATTGAAGTAACTTTATTTGAATTTGCCAACTCTGGTACTCGCATTGCATTTTGCATGACAGAAGTAAGAACACGTCACATTTAAAGGGAAGGGGTTTATTTGGCTGTGCAGTATGAGGACTTCTAAACTTTGCAATTCGTGCAACACCCATGTGTTATTCATGGTCTGTCATTTCAGGAAATGCATGAGTCTAACCAATGAGATCTGGGGATTTAGAGAGATTTGAACATCTTAGCGCATATCCTGTCGAAAAGGAGAAAAAAAAAATGATTTGAGAACATATACATTCAGGATTTGATTCATTCATGTGTAGTTTGGATGTACATTACATTTACTGTGTTCTAACTTCTTATTACAGTTTATCTACACGCACACATGCTCCTAAATATGGAATCCTTATCTTGGCAATGATTGTGACTTATATGTATTGCTGTAGAGCAGCTAAAGAGAGATGATAAAATCCATCATTAACATGTATATAATTAATATATATGTAACTGGATAAAGAGATGATCTCAGAATTTCAGACATGAACTCA
>JZLH01S0504405.1:19153-29912 GCA_001188425.1 Eucidaris tribuloides
ACAAGTTACACCTTATTAGATTTATACTCAGATCGCAAATGTTATTTCATTGGCAAATTGTATTTTGATACGTTCACTCAACTGTTTACTATAATCAAATAGTACTTCATCGGAGGAGATTGTCAGTTCATCTTTCAAGAACAAACAGGAGATTGATCAGCAACTAACGTTAATGTCGGCGATCATGGAATCACTGAAGCTGTTCATTGTTTTTCTGTTCGTAACTTCAGGTAAGACACGCATCGTACAAAAAAAATCACCGATGAAAAATTTCCCTTGGGGCCTTAGGGTCGAGGAGTGACCCCCGGAGTGACCACACTTTTCAACACTTTCTAGATGTTATCCAACCTTTTATCAAGCTGAATTCAACATTTATAGTGTCAGATCCAGCTGTTAAAGGTTAAACACAACATTGAGAAAGTGTGGTCCTTTTGTCGTTTTGAGATAGCATTTCATTTCTTCGAGTATGTCTGTGTTTTTGTTTCATTGTGTGTGTCCGTGTGTGTGTGTCTGTGTGTGTCTTTATGTGTGTCTGTGTCTGTGCAAGGAGGTATTAGGCGACCTCCCTGGTCTGTGTATATGTCTGTGTGTGTTTTAAATTGATATATGTTTTGATGGATCCTTCGTGCATGTCTAACAATCAACAGGACCACACCAAGCATTTTACACCAGTGTTAAAATTCTGGTGTTAATTCAACACCCATTGGTGTTATTATAGCACATTCTGTTTGTTGCATTAAAGGCACTGTATAACAATGTTTTCAGTTTAAAAAATCTGAGCTACATGATTCCCCATGCTACTAGTGTCTTTGATACAGTCTAAAAATGAAGCCCTGAAAAAATTGCAGTGTAAAACAATCATTAAGTGCTTTAAAAAAGTGAAAATCATTGAGAGACCATTCCAGCTTTTCTCCATAGACTGCTGTGTTGCAGAATTTCCTATCGCCCGATATAAAATTATTGTGCCAATTTGTATTGTACTAGTAACAGCATAACTGTCCAAACTTTTGTGTTCTAGGGTGTTTATTTGTCCATTCAAACACTGTCAGATATGTCAGATCGCAAAGTTCGACAATTTTTTAAACGAGTCTTCCACAGTGTTATATAGTGTCTTTAAAATATTTGGTGTCATTCATTGTGTATGAATGCCTACACCCGAGGGTGCGGTCCTCTCACAACACCGACTGGTGTTGTTTTGACACCGTAGTTTTTACAGTATACGACGAAACCCCAGTTACATTGTATACTTGCGTAACTTCAGAACCATTCAGCAGTCCCTTTTCATTCAGAATATAGCGTAATATGCTTGATCTGCTAATTCTATTAACTGAGAAAAACAACGATCCAACTGGAATTGAAGCTGTTGCCTATACTATACTTTCCAGCAAGCGGTATTATCATCAGGCTACGCAGGGGCATCGATCGGGGGGGGGGGGGTGGCGGTAGGGGCGTTTGCCCCCAATGAACATATTGGGGCAAACTTATTATCCCCCAATAATGTTTACAACTTGAAAAAATCAATCAAACGTAATGTTTTAAAAGCAGTGCAAGCCACTATAAAACCATTTAACTAAACATAAAAATTCTACTTATCATACAGAATTCTTTTTTTTTTTGGCGCGCTTTGCGGGGAAATATTAAATAATGCGTAATATGCTTGATCTGCTAACTTTATTAACTGAGAAAAAGAATTACCCAACTGGAATTGAAGCTGTAACCTACTACTTTCCAGCAAGCGGTATTACCATCAGGCTACGCAGGGGCGTCGATAATTATAGATCAGTAGTTGCAATCTAAAATACAGAGAGAGACAAATGAAAAATCTATTATATCGCATTTTCACCTCTCTGAATATTTCCTTTCCTTCACGTAATAATTTAGTAATAATAAAAATGTCCGCCTTGGACTATTTAACATAACAATGTCAGAATTGTGAGCTTTGGTATTTGTTCTTGTGTCATCGTGTCAATGCCGGTGACCAGTGATGGCCTGGTGGTATTGCCGCAGCCCGGATAGCTGTAGATGGCGGGTTCGAAACCTCGTTCATTTTTTCTGACATGTTTGTTAAAATAATTATAGATCAGCAGTTGCGATCTAAAATACAGAGAGAGACAAATGAAAAATTTATCACATCGCATTTTCAGCTCTCTGAATAATCCCTTTCCTTCACTTAATGATAATAATAAAAATGTCCGCCTGGACTATCAAACATAACAATGTCAGAATTGTGAGCTTTGGTATTTGTTCTTGTGTCATCGTGTCAATGCCGGTAACCAGTGATGGCCTGGTGGTATTGTCGCAGCCCGGATAGCTGTAGACGGCGGGTTCGAAACCTCGTTCATTTTTTCTGACATGTTTGTTAAAATAATTATAGATCAGCAGTTGCGATCAAAAATACAGAGAGAGACAAATGAAAAATCTATCACATCGCATTTTCAACTCTCTGAATAACCCCTTTCCTTCACCTAATGCTAATAATAAAAATGTCCGCCTTGGACTATTTAACATAACAATGTCAGAATTGTGAGCTTTTGGTATTTGTTCTTGTGTCATCGTGTCAATGCCGGTAAGGGTATAGTCACACCTTAATTGACGATTTGAGGGCCAACCGTATGCCGACGTAGTGAAAATTTGGCGAATACGTCGTCATAGCGTTGACCTAAGGTTATGGCGTAAGTTTTGTGTAAGTTATTGTGCACGGCTGAGCACTAAGACGCTGGACAAATTTCGACGATTTAGCCAGCGTATGGCTGTACGTATGAAAAATTTGCGAATACTGTGTCATACGTTGAATAGTTATGGGTAAGTTTTGTATAAGTGTTGCATAAGTTTGTGTGTAGCTGAAAGCACCTGGTATACGTCGTAGTACGAGAGTTTCGTCGCAAAAAATTTGTGGCAGGCACAAATTTTTTCGACGTATCCAGGTATGATCAGTACGTCCCATCGCGGGCCATACGTTGTAGGTAAGTGTAATGTTGTCGTTTACATACGTCCACACGCTTATTTGTAAAGTTGCTCATAAGTCGAATTACGTCACGTAATGTCTGGTGGAGGGTTCATCGACTTTTTCAGGCATGACGGAGACTTTGCATAAGAGTGGTGTTGTATGGCGAAGTAGTGGGTTATGATTTGAATCGTCGAGAGTATCCTTTTTATATATTTCATTTATTTATTTATTCAATTTTATTTATTTATGTCATTTATTTATTAATTTATTTTGTCTATTATTTTTCTATTCATATATTGTTTAGTTTATTTATTATTCATTCATTTATTATTATTTATTCACAAAATTTGCAACTCAAAGAGTTAACAAAGTATGGCATTTACAACCATTGGTATGGAGTAAATACACATAATTTACACCATAAGTTTTGTATATATCGAAACAATTACACAGATGGAAAAGGTGACAGACATGTAGTAAAATATGAAAATAGAAATATCAAAAAAGGAAGTTTTCGCGCGAAAAAACAAATTGGAAATAAGAGGGGTGTTAAGAAATAAATGTGTAAACAAGCGTAAACACCAATTCTCAGGTATAAGAATAATATGTAAATTAGATTTTTAAACAGGTATGATTCAAATCAATGTAAACAGCAGACATTCTTCGTCAAACTTTAGGCATATATAATCTACAGTGAATAATTCTACATTTTTTAAACAAGCTCAAACAGGGATGGTTTCGCGGTGAAAAATAAATATGTGGAAATCACACACACACACTACTCACACACACACACACACTACACACACACACACACACACACACACCACACACAACACACATAACACACACATAAAGACACCAGAAGAAAAAAAAAAAATTTAAACATACATAAAGCACACACACATAAACAAACACACGAATAAACAAACCTCACAAACACGGCATACACTACAGATTCGCACACACACAGCTACACACACACACACACAACGACCAACACACAACACTCACACAAACACACACAAACAAAACACACACCGCAAATAATACACACTAACACACAAACACAGCACAGAAACACACACAAACCACATACAAACACACAACACAAACGCATACAGAAACAAATACACACTCAAACAGCAGCACACAAACAACACATCACAAACAAGGCAAACATAAGCACAAATATGTGGCAAGGAATATTAATAGGCAAAAGAACAGGAGAGAAAATGGAACAGACAATAGGATGGAAGGGAAAGGGAAAAAAGGGCGGGAAGGGAAAAAAGGGGGTGTGCTGTGAGTGAGGGGGGTTAAAGAGGATGGAAAGCACAGGAATCATAAAGTGTAGTGAAGGAGGAGGGATATACGAAAAAAAGAGAAGAGAAGATATTTGGATAATAATGCAATGGTGAAAAAATGGTGACGTAAAATTCACTGTATAAAAGCAACGCATTATTTATTGTTAATTATTATTATTAATTATTATTAATTATTATTGTTGTTGTTGTTATATATTATTATTTATCATTATTATTATTATATATTATTATATTATTTTATTATTTATTATTATTATTATATCATATTATTATTATTATTATTAGTCATGTATTGATTATTATTTATTATTATTATTATTATGTATTATTATTATTATTATATTATTATCATTATTATTATTATTATTATTTATGCACATTTGGGTAGCTATCTAAATGCTTGCTAGACACGTGATCAACGTAATGCATCAAAGTAGCATTTGTATAATCAATCAGTTAACAATGATTAAATTTAAATCAAAATTCAAGCATATGAATTAACATCATTCTTATTACCGCGTTAACTGGAATGGCCTTTCCAAAGAAAATAATGACAAAAATGTCAGAAAAGAAAGTTTGGAGAAAGAGCGGTGAAGGGAGAATGAAAAGGGGAATAATTGGCAGAATACAAAAGAAATATATGGAAAGCATAAACAATATTGCACTTATTGTATATTATAAAAACACCACGGGATAAAACTATTCTTATATCTATTAGTTTTACATCTAGGAAGACACAGGAGTTTGCTATTTCTCAGATTATATGTTGTTTTACTCTTGGTTGGGAGGAGAACATTTAGTTTGTGATCGAGTTTTTGTATTTTAATGAGTGCTACAACTGATCGTCGGCGATACGCTACCCCACGCTAGGGGTAAGTTGGAGTATCGTTGGGCATAAGTTGTGAACGTCGGCAACACGACAAGCATTCGTTGGTATAAGTTATCTATAACTTATCGAAACGTTCCATATAAGTTATACGTTATGCGTCCGTCCAACTCGTTATGAGCACGCTATCGGAAAAAAATCAAAGTTCAGCGTATGCCAGCGTTTTACCCCTAATTTGATACGTTATGCATACGTTGGCTAAATCGTCAAGGTGTGACTGTGTCTTAACCAGTGATGGCCTGGTGGTATTGTCGCAGCCCGGATAGCTGTAGACGGCGGGTTCGAAACCTCGTTCATTTTTTCTAACATGTTTGTTAAAATAATTATAGATCAGCAGTTGTGATCTAAAATACAGAGAGAGACAAATGAAAAATCTATACATCGCATTTTCAACTCTCTGAATAATCCCTTTCCTTCACTTAATGATAAAAAATGTAACGTTGAAAATTTAAAAACAATTGAAAATTGTGAATTTTTTATTACTTTTGTAACAATAAGTTCACTTCACATATTCAATTATCAAATTGTGTCCTACCCCATTAAAAATGAATAAGCCCGCCAGTAAGAGACACGTAATGAAAGCAAAAATTATGCAAGTACCACATTTTCTCTGCAAATCAAATTACATCAAATTCTTTATTTTGATTTCGTGGTTTTTTTCTGTCTACAATGTAGTCTGTGGAATGGGCAACTGTCCTGACGATGTCAGTGGGGGCACTAATTACGACCACAATTACGGTGTCGCCGAATATCATCCCCCGTGGGGTTACGGCTGCAGACCCGAACCTGGCAGTAGGTTTCAAATCGGGACAACTACCGTCGACTGCATGTCGCCGAGCACCGGGGACCATTGTACTTTCAACGTCATCATACGCGGTATTGTTGTTTGTTTGTTTGTTTGTTTGTTTGTTTGTTTGTTTGTTTGTTTGTTTGTTTGTTTGTTTGCTTGCTTGTTTGTTTTTTGTTTATTCGTTCGTTTGTTTGTTTGCATGCTTGTTTGTTTGTTTGTTTGTTTGTTTGTTTGTTTGTTTGTTTGTTTGATTGATTGTTTGATTGTTTGTTTGTTTGTTTGTTTGTTTGTTTGTTTGTTTGTTTGTTTGTTTGTTTGTTTCATCAGGGGCGGTGCCACAGGAGGGGGAGGGGGCAGAGGGGCAGCCGCCTACTAAAATTTTTAAATTTCAGAAAATCATGGGGTGTTCGCAATCTTTTTGACATTTCGCGTTTTATCCATAATATTTGATTAATTAACTTCCATAGAAATATGAGAATACATACATCGAAAGAGAACGTGAAGCAAGGACATACAAAAGAATAATACAAATGCAGGTATAATTAACTGACCAATGGAAATGTGATTCTTTTTATTTCCACTTTTGTATCGTAAAATCAAAACATAAAATAAATAAAAAATAATATCGTAAATAAACAAATTCATCACAAGAAACAATTGTATTTGAATTACGTGAAAGTGTTTTTGTTCATAAACAAGTAAATACTTTTTTAAAAAATTATGTAGGATTCCATAAATTTGTTATGAGAAAATACAGAAAAGCAAAACAAAAGTATTGGAACCTAAATCATAAGCAAGCTTGTATCATGCCACTTAATGTGATTTTAAAGTGATACAAGTTATGTAAGACACTGCGTGGATAACATTACGAATGGAGAATATAATGCCAAACTGAAAGAAAGAAAAAGAAAAAGACAGTACAGAACAAAAAGGTATAGGGAAAGAAAAAATCAGGGGTGAAAGGGAGTGACATTAACTGGATCCAAAAACTGTATATCGTCACCTTCATAAAATACGTCAACATTTCACCAAAATCGGGTTTTTGCCTTCGTCCAATCTGCTGACTATACAGATACTATACATAAATGGTGCAATCACCCAATAAGAGAATTGATTAACTGCCTAAGTCCTATTGTCACATCAATATAACAATTGCCTAAGTCATCAAGCTATGACTTAGGCAGATTTATATTAATACATACAGTACAAGCATGACTGTGACATACGCAGTTTGTAGTTGATGCCCATAGGTATGTGCCGAAGTCACTTCTTCTCTTATATCAAGTCAAGTTTAAAACTGCCCAAGTCGAACTCTAATGTGGCCAAGTCGCAATACCATTTTTTTCCAAAAAAAATTTCGATGAATTCATTCATTCATTTATCTCACATGATTGCGTAACAAGATATCGTTGAGAAAATACTTGCATATTATTTCTCTTGATTGGCTAACATTTACCACAGTTAAAAATAATCTGAGCTACGTGATTCCCCATGCTACCATTGTCTTTGATAAGGTCTAAAAATGACGCCCTGAGAAAATTGTATTTCAAAATGATTATTTAGTTCTTTAAAAAAAGTGAAAATATAAGTTGATCGGATTCACCTGCCCATTTTCTCCCATAGACTTACTGTGTGTACACCTACACTATTTAAACTCGCCCCGAGTTTTAATTGTTTATTGATGCATAACATGCCATTGGCAGTGTAACTTTCCAAACTTTTTGATTCTAGTGTGTTTATTTGTCCATATGAACACTACTATGTAGTTCAGATATCAAAATTTGACAATTTTTTAAATTGAAGCTCCACAATGTTAGCCTATCACTTTAAATGTACTGTTATGACTTGAATTTTGAATTAAAAAATGAAAAACCAACTTGTTTTTTTTTCTTCATTTTTCTCAAAACTGTCAAATATAACTTAGGCAATTATCTTATGAGGGTGACGATATATTATTATAATTAAATTCGATTTTGAATAAACGTGGCCATGGGCAATATTGGTAAGAAATGAAGCCTTGTTTAATTAAAACACTGTAGATTATATATACATACAATAAGGTTAAATTCACAACGAGAGAAGAATATAAAAGTTGGTATCCAAGGAACTGACTTTAACATTATGTATACGTTGACAAATTTTTGGGCCGCCGACATTTGCAATTGTATTTCTCCTGTCAATTTCTTCAACGTAGAAGCGTTTCGGGGTGCGTGTCAGGCCGTTTATAGCTAATGGTTCAGATCCATCTAAATTAAATAATAGGAGCCAAATGTATTTTCCACCATTTCCCAAAATTATAGATTGCCTTAAAGTGATAGGCTAACATTGTGGAGCTTCAATTTAAAAAATTTTCAAATTTTGATATCTGAACTACATAGTAGTGTTCATATGGACAAATAAACACCCCAGAATAAAAAAAAGTTTGGAAAGTTACACTGCCAATGGCAAGTTATGCATGAATAAACAATTAAAACTCGGGGGGAGTTCAAATAACCTAGGTGTACACACAGTAAGTCTATGGGAGAAAATGGGAAGGTGAATCCGATCAACTTACAATTTTCACTTTTTTAAAGCACTAATTAATCATTTTGAAATACAATTTTTTTCAGGGCGTCATTTTTAGACCTCATCAAAGACACTGGTAGCATGGGGAATCATGTAGCTCAGATTTTTTAACTGTGGTAAATGTTAGCCAATACCTTTAAACAGGCGTCACACTGTCCCGAAGTTGAGCAAAGATGGACACACGATTAAGGAAATTTTCAAATTCGGCTCTGATCGTATAAAATGTCGGGCCATTCATGAGAGCATCTTAACCCATCGTGTGATCTTCTGTAGGCATCGTACCTGCTTCGGATGTTGATTCTCTTTGTTGAACACGTTCGGGCCAGCTTCGCGCGAAATTGAAAATTTCAAAGTCGTGTGGCCATCTTGTGTCAATTTCGGGACAGTGTGACGCCACCCTTAAACTTGTTCTTTTCTACATAATAACATTTTCTTCCCGAAACATAGACTTTTCGGTAGCCTAATGCCTAGTTCACACTCCCGATCTGCAGACTCGATGAGGCCCGATCAAGCCAATTTTTTGGCCTTTTCGGTCCAGTTCGGCCGGCAATCGGGGCTCAATTACATGATCGGCGCCCGTCTGCCTTGATCGACATCGTTCTGGTTACCTAACGAATATTTTTAACGCGAAAAACATTCGAGTAAGGAGCCAGAGCGCTGTCGATCACCAGATTCAAGGTTGCAATCTCCCGATTACCTTGCTAGCGAGACGACCAGGCCAAAATTGGCCTGATCGGCCTGATCGAGTTGACAGATCGGCAGTGTGAACCTAGTATAACACACCTCATCATCGTACGACCTCGATTAACCAAGCCACATTGGGACCAGCAGCCAATCCGGATAAGTTGATATGGCCGGATAAGAGAGATAACGTACAAACACAGTATAGGTGGAGTCAATACATGCCATAAGTTATAGTAAAACAACCACACACACATGTGCAAATTGCAACAAACCACATACTTGTGACACTTTTTTACTGTCCTTGATAACCAGCTGATTTCTGAGTATACTTCTGATAAAGGTGTATCAATTATTAGGCAATAGGCCTAACTGATAATCCATTGTCCGGATAATAGAAAGCTCCAGTTAACTGATGGCGTAATAATCGAGGCGAACTGTATCTGCTTCCTCTAGATGTCCAAAACCGCGAATGGCGCCAATGGATAACATCGAGGAAGTGGCCGATCACTGGAACCCGGTCTCGAACCATCACGTTACGTCTACCAACGGCCCGCGAACACAAGTGTATCGTGTCGGTCTCGTGCGACATAGAGGGACTCAGACCTTTGACGTGGGATCAACCTTGGTGACGTGTATAGCGGTGATGGGGCGGGCCTCTTCGCTAGAGAGCAGTATACTGTCAGAATTCTAGTGAGGATAACCAGGGAGGTTTCATTTTAAGGCGCGTCACACTATGACGAATTGGCATTGCGTACCGAACGAATTGAAAAATTCCAAATACGCATAGCATTCCAGCGAATTAATTCCGTATGGGTGAATTCAACGAATGAACGTACTGACAGCATCAAACGATCAAAAAACGTTTCCATCAACCATTTCTAACTTAGAATACTTAGGAGACAGCGATCTATAACGAGCGACTAACGAGCTTTGCGTACACTACGTCCGTACAGTCTGCAAATTCTAGTCGATCACGTGTCTGTGTAGCATTTACGAACATATACCTTCTTGAACTCAACGTCATTTTGTCCCATCATTTGAGTTTGGGATCTAATTCCCCAGTATGCGCGAAATCGCAACAGAACAAGATTTGTATTGTATAGTATAAAAAGGGAGCCCAATATACTCTTATGGTATAATTCCAGGGCAAATGAATATGAATAGGCAACTTTACCTCAATTTAAATAAGTAATAACCTGAAATCTGGCCACGGTTAAGGTAATGATAAAGACTCGCATATTTTTGGCAACGTGATGTATATTGGTGATTTTATTGTTCCAAAATAAAGAACTTATTAGATTTCATGGTAACTAAATAGGGATTTCTTTTTATTAGAAAGATCTTCTTTTTTCTTTATGATCAATGTATGAAAATATGGAAATTGAGTAATGGAAGTTTTCACCTTTATGTATTCTTAAACAGTATGTAAAACTGTTATGAGGAATGGGCAAAATATTTTAATCTGGGGGTGTTCATGAAACTTTTTTCCGGAAAATAAATCTGATAACTGGTACTTTGAACAGAGAGGTTTTCCCTTACGTATGATGCATATATGCCGAATT
>JZLH01S0504407.1:15658-27536 GCA_001188425.1 Eucidaris tribuloides
GTACATAATCCGTCCTTTACCCGTTTTTCACACTCGCATGGTGTACAGAATTGGCGTTCTTACGGGGGGCAGAGTGGAAGAAGGGACTATTTTTTTGCTTGTCAGCTGATCTGGGAGGGGAAACATGAACCAAAAGGACCCCCCCCCCGCAGAAAAATGTGACCCAAGAAATTTGAGCGCCCCCCCCCCCAAAAAAATTGAGTCACTACCCCCCCCCCCGACGCTCATCAGCTTTTTCTGGACTTGCAGGACTTTTGGAGTCTGGAAGCGGACCGCTGAAAAAAAAAATTGCCTCTCCTGACGACGTACGCCAGGTACGCCACTGGTGGACACCTTGTAATGACAGTGACATTCCCCCTCTCCCTGGATGAAAATAAACCTGATGTCATCCTGGATAGGCACCGTATTATTTTTTAAGTTCTCCTTTGTACTTCTAAATAATTACGGGTTTAAACACCACCAAACCTACAGCGGTTGGCAGTTCTGCATTTTCACCAGCTAACCGATCCCCCTCTTTTCCAAGGACATCTACACGGATTTCCAAAATGCAGAAATACAGCAAACCAGGCGTTTGAGTGAGTTTTTTTTTCAAGCCAATCTGTGATCTTCTTCTTCTTCCTTCTTCTTCTTCTTCTTCCTCTTCCTCTCATTAGCAGCCCTCAAATCATCCATTCATCTTCATCACCCGGTTGTCCGGCAGAAGGGCCCTAGCATATGTTCCCGGCAGAAGGGCCTTATTAGTAAATGATTGAGAAACATTGCTTTATTTGATATCTGCACTTAACAGACTGGCATGAAGACTTAAAAATGTCACACTACTTTGATTTCATGTGAAAAGAGCCAATGTTTTTCAAGTTAGAGACAATCTAGCGTTAAGGCCCTTCTGCCGGGAACATAATGCATCATCATCGTCATCATCATCACCACCATTACTATTATTGTTGGTGTTAGTTTCTTCTTTCTTTCTTTCTTCCTTTCCTTCTTTGTTTATTGATTCATATATTCCATCATTTATCTACTATTTACACATTATTATTCATACAGCTTGGAATATAGAAAAAGAGTACAGGGCTTGTGGTCCTTTGCGTTTAAATACAAATCAAGAAACGCAACTTAAATTGCAGTCGATCAGACCAAAATATCTACAACTATAACCTTTTTTTATTTATCAAAAAAACAACAACAACAACAGCCAGTAACGGACTTCCGACCCTTCTAATGAGCGTGCGAAATTGTATTCACCATTCCTGAGTAAACCAGTAGAGGAAATTTGTATGATTTAGGACAAATAATTATGTGACCTCTTGCGTTGAAAACACTCTGTAACATCACCGTTACCAGAACGGCGCCAGAACATGCAAAATTGTGCCCCAGCTCATACTAAGTATTTCTACAGTAATCATTTCTCATAAAAAAAGACGTAATGGTCTATTTCTCTAACTCCGAAAAGCAATTAGCAAAACACCCAACTTACTGCATATGGAATGACGCTCATACAAAATTAGTTAAATCGAATACACTGCACTAATTTACAAAACGAGTGATAAACAGTACAGAGAATTCAACCATCAAATGACTCATGAATCTTTTTGGATTCAAAACCCGGATTATGCATTTTGATTCAACCAAAGGGAATAAACAAATTGTTTTTTAAAATCAAAATTGCCCCACTGTATTGTATACCTGACAAAACTATGCAGCCTAAATGAGAAATATTATGGTATACTGGAGGAAGTGATACATGCGTATCGCAAATACCGACTTCATTAATACATTGCAGATTGCGAAATTTAAATCTGGTTTGTGTGATGTCACCATTAAAGCCTACATATGGGAAAATGTCATGGTACACTTTATTATGTTTCTCTTACATTGTGATGAGGATTGTCATGATTTTTCTTGGACTGTTATGTGCATTCCTATGAAATGAAGCATTATGATATCAAAGGATGGCTTTGTTATCACAAGAAAGACATTATGAACAGTAGGAAATAATAAGACTAGCATAAAGAAAATCGTGCACCGTTTGTTCCTGATCCTGCTCACTGCGATAACAAAAACAACATTGAAACACAAATGTGTTAATATAATATGACTCTAAAGTCCATCATAGGCCGCAACACACACACACACACACACACACACACACACACACACACACACACACACACACACACACACACACACACACACACACACACACACACACACACACACACACACACACACACACACACACACACACACACACACACACACATACACACACAATTTTTTTCACAATAAACAATTTTCAATAGGTTTGACTTTTTTTTTTCAATGTCTGACTGATAGAAAAAGTTGTATTTTTTACCAAAACGACTCGGGCTGTAATCATACCTTGAATTACACGTTTTCTTTTAGTTCTGAGAGCGAGTTTTTGTAGGGGTGTTGTACATTATTGTACATTATAGGCTTACCGTGTTTGAAAAGGGTGCTGTGGTACCTCTAGCAACGCAGTTCCCAGTGTCTGCATGGAACATCCCTATTTCAATTTTTAGGGGTCCTGTGGCTCTTCTACAAAAAGTTAGGGGCGCTGCAACATTCTTAGCTCCCCTGCTCCATCTCAGGGGGCTGGCCGCCTGATAGATTGGCGTTGTTTAATATGTTTATTGATTGAAATATTCAACAAGAGGTTGATCCGGGGGTTGATCACATTTTAAGTCTCATCATCTCATGCAAGGCAACAAGAAATACTTTTACCCCTATCTTCGGATGCATAACTAACCATTTAGACCCCTCATTTCAACCTTCAACGAAAAGTATCTATGTTTAAGCATTTCTTGTATGAATTTCATCAGAGAATCGGAACTGAAAATGACCCATTACCCGAGGGTTGGGGCACTTTAATAGGTCTCCAAGAAGGTGATGTCAATCACTGGCGTATCTTTAAAGGGGCGGATCATCAGATTCCAAGTAAATTCACACAAATATAATCATTCTTAATTGTAATTGTTACGATTTCAGGAAAACAGGAAGAGTTTTACAAATGATTTTAAAATTTTCTTTCTCTCAAATTATTTCCTTCGTCCTGTTCGTGGCAAAAACTCTCTATAATCTGTTTATAATAGGCATGCATGCATGCATATTTCAAGAATATGTTATGAATAATCAAAACAAAGAAAATAGACAATCTTCTAGGGAAAACCTTTACTATCCTCCAAAAATTCTTCTTTGGGCAACTTAAATAATGTTTCTAGCATCATTTCGCCCCCAGAAAGATTTTGCTATTACGACACCTGTTTGACTAATATTTTCCCCGGGCCCATTTTTCAAAGTTGATTAACGGCCAGTGGGCGGATCGGGGGGGGGGAGGGTTCCCCCCTTGGGATGCCTAGTGAAAAATGTGATGTGCATAGAAAAACGCCATCATGTTTAAAAAGCACAGGAAAGCACTACAAAACCATTAAACTTGGCATAAAAATACTATAAAACATACGCAATTTTCAGTTAGCGCGCAAAATTCTGTATTGCAACTTGGCGGAAGCCCCGAAAATTTTTGACATTTTATTCACATTTGCTCCCCATCCCCATCCGAAAAATGGATCGACACCCCTGGCTCACCCCCCCCCTCCTTAGCAAAAAGCTGGATCCGTCCCTGAAGGCAGCTTGTGACTTTTTCCGTTACTGTTGAAGACAAAATGGGTGATATTCGTTATTCCAAAAGTTCGTTTAATTTCAAACACACACAATTTCTTAACATCTTTACCCACATGAGGGATCTTCAATCGAAAAAAGAAATAAGGTTTATAGTAGGGCCTACATGTATTTGATCCTTCGAAATTACAAAATGTACAACGAAATGTTGGCATGCGATGTTTATCAATAATATTTTCCACTGTCGAAAAATACTGGGTGTTAAAAATAAGATTTGTCAAGTTTGGTACTTAATAACACAAAGTCCCCACACAAAAGCGATAGACAATGGCTGTGCGCACATTGGAAACTTTAGTATGTCAGTGTCTCATCTACGGCCAGGGTAGAAAAATGCTTTATTAATATTCATTAGTAAATAGCCCGGCGACTGCTAGACTTTATTTACTATCCACAGCCATTGTCTATTGCCATGATTGCTATTGTGTGGGGACTAGACACACACTCACATACACACCATTTGATTTCTGTACAGTTTCAATTTTGTACAGGAGACTGGATATTGAGCAAAATCTGAACCTTAACTTTTTGAATAAGCATGTTGAATTACATAAAACTGAATAGGAGCCTATTGATATCTTATTCAAACCACCTCCACCAAAAAAAAAATAGCTGCAACCATACTCAGTACCAGTATAATCTGGTGTATTGTTTTTGTGTTAGTAAATACCAAACTTGACAAATCTTATTTTTAACACTTAGTATATGAAATAACGGTATAGTCTATCAGTTTTTTTGGTAAGAAAATGACCAAAATATCTATTTTCAGTTTAACTAACTTATGACAAAATGTCCTGTTTTTTTAATGGGTGGTTTTTTTTGTCTCAAATCCTTTATTTCACTGTGAAGACCAATGAGGGAGGTATATGTCCTTTATTATTTTTCATGAAAAGAATAAAACAAAAATTGTTGAAATTCAAATGGGCCCCATATATTTCACCTATACGTTGTCCTATATGCAGGTTTTACCAGCGCAACGATGTACCAGTGCATTGGCGCAGTTCCTATGGTGTGGGGGCTGCCAGAGGGCCTTCGGAGAAGCGATACAGCCATGCGTCTTGATGTGTCATGAGGGTTGCTTCTGTAAAAACCCCGATCACTTGCTGCTGAGCCGAACACAAACCTCCATCTGTGTCCCCGAGAGCCAGTGCCCCCTCGCGGCCTGATAGACAAGCCACTACCGATCTACTTCTCAGCTGTTCCAGTCTCCAACACTCTTAAAAACACGAAACGCATACTGTGCTTTTATGAATTTCGATGTTTTCAGTGAAGATTAAACAAAACACGAAAGCTTGCAAAAATTATCATTATGTAAAACATCAAAATAGAACATGTTCTGTTCTCGCAAGCAAAATAATTTTATTGTAACCTTGAATTAAAAATTTGCTAAATCCGAAAAAGTGCCATAATATTAATTACCTCAAGTCAACAATGAATTTAATTGTAGGTCATTAAATTGAATTAAACTCTTCAAATTCAATGATAATGGATTTCATTAAAATCAATATTGGAATACCCCTGAGACCATTAGAAGTATCGAATGTTACATGAATGAAGACAACTTTTGGTTACACGGTTTAATAAATCACTCTTGCAATCACAGTTTTGATTATGTTTTTGTTTCATTGCGTGTTTTTGTATGTAAAAAATGGGAGACAATACTGTGACTTAAACCTGAGTGTTATCTGTTTCACACCATACAACTTTCCTGGAGTAAGGTTTATACACGTCACGTGTACGCACACGCACACGCACACACGCACACACACACACGCACACACACACACACACACACACACACACACACACACACACACACACACACACACACACACACACACACACACACACACACACACACACACACACACACACACACACACACACACACACACACACACACACACACACACACACACACACACACACACACACACACACACACACCAACACGTCCACACACTACACATACGCACACGTACGTAAAGACACGCAGGTACACACATACTCACAAAAACATACACACACAATCACACTCTGCACACGTAAGGACACAGCCCCTTCCTACAACGACACATATAAAACGAAGACATATGCAAACCCGTATACAAATACGCGTTCCATTTCCCCCTTTGTGGAGGCAGCAAATGTACACAAATGGAACAAATCCCCGTTTTGTCAAGCTCAATTGCAAAAACAATTCACGTTATCCTCAACTTTTGACGAATACTTAGGACCATGTCAGAATTCCTAATATACTTCTGATTAATCTTGTGACCTTTCCACCTATGATTATACGTACGTCATAATAATATTTATTCCACAAAGTGGATATCATTGAATAACTCATTTGTTTTGTTTTGTTTTGTTTTAAGGTACTGTATTCTAAACCAAAAAAGTATTCCAAGTAATCCACACACCGTAGTAACATACACACCTTTTTTGTTTTTCAGTGATATTTATTTGATTCCATGTACGTAGCAATAACAAAAACAGAACACAAAATACACAATTTTTACGTTCATTTTGAAAATAACAATTACACAATCATATGGAATATGTGAAAACACACACACACACACACACACACACACACACACACACACACACACACACACACACACACACACACACACACACACACACACACACACACACACACACACACACACACACACACACACACACACACACACACACACACACACACACACACACACATTCTATCAATTACATGCACTTTAAAAGACATAATTATATCCATTTGCGTCCGCCTTTTTGGCAGTTGTACGTAAATGAAACAAATACTTTGTTCTTTGGTCCAGTACAATAACAATGACAGTTCAGAATTAACCCAAGCCTCGTGGCTCATTGACATTAAATATTGAACAATTTCATATATCATTTAGTGCAACAAGACTTTAAACTTTAACCCGTAACACCAGATTACCTTAGTTTTCAATAGTATTATATACGTCGTCAGATTCCGAATATACTAGCCGTTTATCTAAACACTACACAAAAAGTAAGTTCCCCCTTGTTCAAAATACCATAAATCGTTAATGAAATAGGTTTTAGCAAAATAACTCGGCAAGAACATTTTTACACTCCTTGACTAACCTCTGAAAATAAGATTAATCCGTCAAGCCATGCATGAGTGAGCATGAATTAAAGGCAAAAATATCACTTTTCAAAAGTCACAGGAGTCATCTCTTATGCTAAAATAATGGTAAATAATGGTACTTTTTGCTTTATTTATAAAGTGTGCTCACTGAACCCTGACATACAACTTCTTATGTCCATACAACGTGTAAAGATACACTTTGGTGAAAAATATCGGATTTCAGTTTTTTCAATAAATTTAATGGATTTTACAATTTCAAAATTGAAGATGGATGGAAATTGTTAAATTGAGCTCACACAAGCATGAATATGCGAAAAGTGCCAAAACAATTGTTAGGGGGTCAAACGATAGTTGATTAACATAAATAACGCCTAATCATTCAACCAAAACACAATTTGTCAAAATCCTGCATCACAAATCCCTCAAAATGACCTTTGTGACTATTGAAAAGTGACATTTTTGCTTTTATTACGTGCTCAGTGATGCATGACTAGACGGATCAAGCACATTTTCACACAGGAGTTAGTCAATGAGTGCAGAAACACTACTGCCAAATTATTCTGCTCAAAACCATTTCGTTAAAAAGTTATGGAATTTTCAAAAAGGGAGAACTTATTTTTTGTGTAGTGTTTAGTAAACCTATTGACGCAATGTACGGTATGTACCCCGGATAATGTGCATAATAATCCATATAATACAGCAGAATGTTATCTCTTAAAGTTGCTAATAATCCCGGGGAATTCAACCATCAAAAATGACTCATGAATCTTTTTGGATTCAAACCCGGATTATGGCATTTTGATTCAACCAAAGGGAATAAACAAATTGTTTTTTAAAATCAAAATTGCCCCACTGTATTGTATACCTGACAAAACTATGCAGCCTAAATGAGAAATATTATGGTATACTGGAGGGAAGTGATACATGCGTATCGCAAAATACCGACTTCATTAATACATTGCAGATTGCGAAATTTAAAATTGGTTATGATGTGGATGTCAGCCATTAAAGCCTACATATGGAAAATGTCATGGTACACTTTATTATGTTTCTCGTTAAACATTGTGATGAGGATTGTCATGATTTTCTTGGACTGTTATGTGGCATTCCTATGAAATGAAGCATTATGATATCAAAGATGGCTTTGTTATCACAGAGAAAGACATTATGAACAGTAATGGAAAAATAAGACTAGCATAAAGAAAATCGGCACGAGGCGTTTGTTTCTGATCCTGCCTCACTGCGAATAAACAAAAACAACATTGAAACACAAAATGTGTTATATATAATATGACTCTAAAGTTCCATTCAAAAAAAATAGGCCGCAACACAGACACACACCACACACCACACAAACAGCACACACACACACTAACACACACACACACACACACACACACACACACCACAACACACACACACACACACACACACACACACACACACACACACACACACACACACACACACGCACACAACAACACACACACCATACACACACAATTTTTTTTTCACAATAAACAATTTTTCAAATAGGTTTGACCTTTTTTTTATTTCCAATGTCTTAGACTGATAGAAAAAGTTTGTATTTTTCTACGCAAACGACTCGGCCTGTAATCATACTTGAAATTACACGTTTTCTTTAGTTCTGAAGAGCGAGTTTTTTGTAGGGGTGTTGTACATTATTGTACATTTATAGGCTTACCTGTTTGAAAGGGTGGCTGTGGTAGCCTCTAGGCAACGCAGTTCGCCAGTGTCTGCATGGAAGCATCCCTATTTCAATTTTTAAGGGGTCCTGTGCTCTCTACAAAAAAGTTAGGGGGCGGCTGCAACATTCTTAGCGTCCCTGCTCCATCTCAGGGGGCTTGGCCGCCTGATAGATCGGCGTTGTTTAATAATGTTTTATTTGATTGAAATATTCAACAAGAGGTTGATCGCGGGGTTATGATCACATATTTTTAAGTCTCATCATCTCATGCAAGCAACAAGAAGATACTTTTACCCCTAAATCTTCGGATGCATAACTAACCATTTAGAGCCCCTCATTTCAACCTTCAACGAAAAGTATCTATGTTTAAGCAATTTCTTGTATGAATTTCATCAGAGAGATCGAACTGAAAATGACCCATTACCGAGGGTTGGGGCAACTTGTAATAGGTCTCCAAGAAGGTGATGTCAATCAATGCCGTTACTTTAAAGGGGGCGGATTCATCAAGATCAAGTAAATTCACACAAATATAATCATTCTTAATTGTAATTGTTACGATTTTCAGGAAAACAGGAAGAGTTTTAAAATGATTTTAAAAAATTTTCTTTCTCTCAATTATTTTCCTATCGTCTGTTCGTGCAAAAAACTCTCTATAATCTGTTTATAATAGGCATGCAATGCATGCATATTTCAAGAAATAATGTTATGAATAATCAAAACAAAGAAAATAGACAAACTTGCTAGGGAAAACGCTTTTACATATCCTCCAAAATTCTTCTTTGGCAAACTTAAATAATGTTTCTGAGCATAATTTTCCGCCCGCTCCAGAAAGATTTTTGCTATTACGACAGCCTGTTTGACCTAATTATTTTCCACCGGGCCCATTTTTCAAAGTTGATTAACGGCCAGTGGGCGATCGGGGGGGGGGAGGGATTCCCCCTTGGATGGCCTAGTGAAGAAATGTGATGTGATAGAAAAACGCCATCCATGTTTAAAGCAAAGGAAAGCACTACAAACCATTAAACTTGGCATAAAAATACTATAAAAACATACGCGCAATTTTTCAGTTAGCGTGCGCAAAAATTCTGTATTGCAAACTTGGCGGAAGCCGCGAAATTTTTGACATTTTATTACATTTGCTCCCCCAATCCCCATCCGAAAAATGGATCGACACCCCTGGCTGCACCCGATTCGAACGGAGCGTCACCCCCCTCCTTAGCAAAAAGGCTGGATCCGTCCCCTGAGCAGCTTCGTGACTTTTTCCGTTACTGTTTAAGACATAATGGTGATATTCGTTATTCCAAAAAGTTCGTTTTAATTTCAAACACACACAATTTCTTACATCTTTTACCCCACATGAAGGGATCTTCAATCGAAAAAAAGAAAATAAAGGTTTAATAAGTAGGGCGCTACAATGTATTTGATGCTTACGAAAATTACTAAAATGTACAACGAAATGTTGGCATGGCGATGTTTACAATAAATTTTCCACTGTCGAAAAATACTGGGTGTTAAAAATAATTAAGATTTGTCAAGTATTGGTACCTATATAACACAAAGTCCCGCCACAACAAAAAAGCGATAGACAATGGCTAGTGCGCACATTTGGAACTGTTAGTATGTCATGTTCATCTACGGCCAGGGTAGAAAAATGCTTTATTAATATTCATTAGTAAATAGCCCGCGACTGCTAGACTTTATTTAGCTAATCCACAGCCATTCCTATGGCCATGTATTGCTATTGTGTGGGGACTAGACACACACTCACATACACACCATTTGATTTCTGTAACAGTTGTCACATTTGTAGGCAGGAGATGGATATTAGAGCAAACTGAACCTTAACTTTTTGAATAAGCATGTTGAATTACATAAAAACGGAATAGGAGCCTATTGATATCTTATTCAAACACCTCGCGACCAAAAAAAAAAAATTAGCTGCAACCGATACTCAGTACCAAGTATAATCCTGGTGTATTGTTTTTGTGTTAGTAAATTAGCCAAACTTGGACAAATCTTATTTTAAACACTTAGTATATGGAAATAACGTATAGTCTAATCGTTTTTTTGGTAAGAAATGACCAAAATATCTACTTTTCAGTTTAACTAACTTATTGACAAAATGTCCTGTTTTTTTAATGGGTGGTTTTTTTTGTCCAAATGCCTTTAATTTCACTGTGAAAGACCCAAGATGAGCGGGATTGGTCCCTTTATTATTGTTTCATGAAAAGAATAAAAGCAAAAATTGTTGAAATTCAAATGGGCCCGCATATATTTCACCTAATACGTTGTCGCTATATGCAGGTTTTACGCAGCAGCAAAACGATGTACGCAGTGCATTGGCGGGCAGTTAACTATGGTGTGGGGGCTGCCAGAGGGCCTTCGGAGAAGCGATAGCAGCCATCGTCTTGATGTGTCATGAGGGTTGCTTCCTGTAAAAAAACCCGACGATCACGTTGCTGCTGACCGAAACACAAACCTCGGAGCAATCTGTGTCCGCCGAGCAGCCCAGTGCCACCCCTTAGGCCTGTCAAGTGATGTTAGCTTGTTATTTCTTACACGAACGTTGTGTTTTTTTTGATATTTTCAGTGGTTGGATTTGGAATATCATTATGTATGTGTATTCTTCTCGGGGTTTTATTGTATGAATTAAAAATTTGCTAAGAATGTTATATTATTACCTTGTTTTTTTGGTAGGTATTAATTGAATTTAAAACTCTTCAATTCTAGTTGGTTTTTTTTTTGGATTGTTAGAATGTCGTGTGACGACTTTGGTTACGGTTTAATAAAATCACTCTTGCAATCACAAGTTTTGATTATGTTTTTTGTTTCATTGGCGTGTTTTATTGTATGTTGGTACTGTGCTTGTGTTTGTTTTCAACTTTCCTGGGTGGTTTTAGTCACGTGGGGAACGCACACCAACACGGCACACAACACATTCACCACACGCCACCACACACATCAATGGCACACACACAGGCACGCACACGCACACTACGAGCACGCACACGCACGCCACACGCTACGCACACGACGCAGCGCAACGAACACGGACACACCACACAACACACACAGACACACACAGCAACGACACACACACACACACACAACACACACACACACAACACACACAGCACAAAACCAACAAGCACACTGCACAACTCTGACAGGCATTTTCACGGTCCATTACGTGGCTCAAATATAGCTACCGGATGTGGCGTAAAAATTCAACAACAAATAAAGTTACTTGAAATATAAAGAGTGTTACCTGCCAGGGGCGGCGCCAGAGGGGGGGGGGGCGGGGTGGGGTTTAGGCTGCCCATAATTGTTTTTAAAATAATTGACAATTACTG
>JZLH01S0504407.1:35361-37861 GCA_001188425.1 Eucidaris tribuloides
AATTCAACCTTATCAAATGACTCATGAATCTTTTTGGATTCAAACGCGGATATGCATTGATTCAACCAAAGGGAAGAAAAATTGTTTTTTTAAAATCAAAATTGCCCCTGTATTGTATACCTGACAAAACTATGCAAGCCTAAATGAGAAATATTATGGGTATATGGAGGAACTGATACATGCGTATCGCAAATACGACTTCACTTAATACATTTGCAGATTGCGAACATTTAAATCTGGTTGTGTGATGTCACATTTAAAGCCTACATATGGGAAATGTCATGGTACACTTTATTATGTTTTCTCTTACATTTGTGATGAGGATTGTCATGATTTTTCTTGTGACTGTTATGTGCATTCCTATGAAATGAAGCATTATGATATCAAAGGATGGCTTTGTGATCACAAGAAAGACATTTAATGAACAGTAGGAAATAATAGACTAGCATAAAGAAAAATCGTGCACCGTTTTTGTGCCTGATCCTGCTCACTGCGATAACAAAAACACATGAAACACAAATTGTGTTAATATATATGACTCTAAATCATCATTAGGCCGAAACACACACACACACACACACACACACACACACACACACCACACACACACACACACACACACCACACCACACACACAACACACACACACACACACACACACACACACAACACACACACACACACACACACACACACACACACACATTACACACACAAATTTTTTTTTCACAATAAACCATTTTCAATAAGGTTTGACTTTTTTTTATTCCAAGTTTTCTGACTGATAGAAAAAGTTGTATTTTTTATCCAAAACGACTCGGGCCTGTAATCAGTTACCTTGAATTACACGTTATTCTTTTTAGTTCTAGAGCGAGTTTTTGTAGGGGTGTTGTAATTATTCTACATTATAGGCTATACCGTGTTTGAAAAAGGGTGATGCTGTAGGTACTCTTAGCAACGCAGTCCAGTGTCTGCAGTGACATCCACTATTTCAACTTTTAGGGTCTGTGGCTCATTCTAAAAAAGTTAGGGGCGCTGCAAACATTTCTTAGCTCCCCCTGGCTCCCAATCTCAGGGGGCTGGCCGCCTTAGATAGTATCGCGTTGTTTAATAATGTTTATTGATTGAATATTTCACAAGAGGTTGATCCGGGGTTGATACATTTTTAAGTCTCATCAGTCTCATTGGCAATCGGCAACAAGAAATACCTTTTACCCCTATCTTCGGATGCATAACATAACCATTTAGACCCCTCAATTTCAACTCAACGAAGAGATATCTATGTTTAGCATTTTCTTGGTGAATTTCATACAGAGAATCGGAAACTGCAAAATGACCATTTACCGAGGGTTTGGGCACTTTATAGCGTCTTCCAAGAAGGGTGATGTCAATCAACTGGCGTACTTTAAAGGAGGTCGGATCATCAGAATTCCAAGTAAAATTTCACAACAAATATAATCATTCTTATTCTTTCTTTTTTTTTTATTGTTATTTGTATACGATTTCAGAGAAAACAAGGAGAGTTTGTACAAATGATTTTAAATTTTCATTTCTCTACAATTATTTTCCTGTCGTATCCTTGTTTCGTGGCAAAACTCTCGTATAATCTGTTATATAATAAGGCATGCATTGCACATGCATATTTCGAAGATATGTTAATGAATAATCAAAACAAGAAAAGAGACAATCTTCTAGGGGAAGCCTGTTACTTATCCTCCAAAAATTCTTCTTTGGCAACTTAAATATATGTTTCTGCATCATTTCGTCCCCCAGAAAGATATTTGCTATTACGAACTTAGTTTGACTATATTATCCCGGCGCCCATTTCTTCAAGTGTATTAACGGCCAGTTGGCGTATTCGGGGGGGGGGGGAGGGATTCCCCCCTTGGGTGCCTTAGTGAAAAATGTTGCATGTGCATAGAAAAAACGCATCAGTTTAAAAAGCACATGAAAAGCACTACAACAACCATTAAATTGGCATAAAAATACTATAAACATACGAATTTCCAGTTAGCGCGCCAAAATTCTGTATTGCAACTTGGCGGAAGACCCCGAAATTTTTGACATTTTATTCACATTGCTTCCCCATCCCCATCCGAAAAATGGATCGACACCCTGGCTCACCCCCCCCTCCTTAGCAAAAAAGCTGGATCCGTCCCTGAAGGCAGCTTGTGACTTTTTTCCGTTACCTATTGAGACAAACATGGGTGATATTCGTTATTCCAAAAAGTTCGTTTATTTCAAACCATCACGATTTCTTAACATCTTAACCCACGATGAGGGATCTTCATCTAAAAAAGAAATAAGGTTATAGTAGGGCCTACAATGTATTTGATCCTTCGAAATTACAAAAATTGTAAACGAATGTTGGCATTGCGAGGTCTTATCAATACATATTTCTCCACTGTCGAAAAATACTGAGGTGTTAAAAAATTAGATTTGATCAAGTTGTACTTAATTAACAAGTCCCACACAAAAGCGATAGACAATGGCTGTGCGC
>JZLH01S0504407.1:42861-46722 GCA_001188425.1 Eucidaris tribuloides
TGAAAAGTGACATTTTTGCTTTTATTACGTGCCTCAGCTGATGCATGAGCTAGACGGATCAGCCAATTTTCACACAGGAGTTAGTCAAATGAGTGCAGAAACACTACTGCCAAATTATTCTGCCCTCAAAACCACTTTCGTTTAAAAGTTATGGAATTTTTTCAAAAAAGGAGAACTATATTCTTTTGATGTAGAGTTTAGTAAAACCTATGACGCAATGTACAGTATGTACCCCGGATAATGTGATTAATAAATCCATATAATTACAGCAGAATGTATAATCTTCTATAAAGTTGCGGTAATAATCCGGCGGAGGTGGGGGGCACTCGGACTTACAAAGTGATACCTATGTGCCGCCACCGAAATCGAAATCGCGGGGTCTGGACGGGCTTGAGGCGAAAAATGGGGTCTCTGGAACTGGAGTAAGGCCTTCAGAAAACCTCAACAGTGCTATGCTCTGGAACTACAAAACGCAAATTTCCGGCGCGCAAACGGCGACGCCTGACCGACAAGGGGTAAATGCTCTGGCTCGGCCGCCGCCGCGAAGGCGGCGCGGCCAAGCGAAAATTCACGAGGCGAACAGGCAAATTTGGGGGTCTTCTGGAAACTGGCAAAATCAAAATTTTTCTACCGTGTGACTATCTGAAATTGAGATGCTCTGCCGAACGGAAATTTGGGCTGAAAATGGGTTCACCGCTGGCAACATACTGTATCACACAATGTATACTAAGTGCCCCGCGCTAATTAATTTAACGGAACCTGAGCAGTCTGTATGTACGTGTTAAGGAGTATGAAAAAAAATGAAGTGAATTGTTCAAGTTAATCACTCAAACAACACATTTTGGCCCCACAACCTTCGACAATTGAATACGGAAAAAGCGTTCTAACGCAAATACAATGTACTAATGCGTCTTTCCAGACACTCTAACGCGGGTCTACTCATTGGTTTTTCGAGAAGCTCACCAAAATTTATTTCAGCGAGTGGCATTGTAAGTAGATGTGATAAGGAGTTTCGATGATTAGAGGGTTTATTTGGGGTAAGCAAACGATTTGGAAAAAACAACAAACTTGAAAGTCCTGTAGCTAGACAATTTATTTTGGTGTATCCTTTTAAACTACATCGAGGTATGAGCAACACTGAGCACAATATTGTGTACCTTATCTACAATGCCATTTATCAATGGCATTTTAAAGGCAACTAGTCAAACTGAATTGGATGTATTGCAGGGGGTGTAGAATGATGCAAAGATTGTGTACGTGTGGCGTGGACTTCTGGAGCAAATTTGTTTATCAAATGGCTTGATACAATACAGATGTGTAATAAAAAAAGCGGAACCAACTTCCACCGCCCAATATTTTATCTAATAAATATAATTATGGTTATTACAATATGTCATGGCAAAGATAATTTATTATCTTTTATTTGATCTTATGAAGATAGGAGGTCACTTTCATCTTCGAGGCCGGCGTAGGTCTTCTTCTGAGACAACTTCAGTAGGATCATAGCTGAATTTTTTGTAGCTGGAATGTCTTTCCAAAAATAAAACTGTATTTATGGTATCTGAAACGAATTACGATGCTAGTGTTAATTAACACCCACTCCTACGGTGGAGCAAATAAAAGGTTAAATTTATGTTCCATCCCCGCTTCTGTCGTCGGGCCGCGCTTGCCTTTCATAATCTTCCGCCTTGGAAGAAGCGAACGAGAAAGTATATCATTGATTTAATATTTTAAAAAAATGTTATTTTCATATTAACGGCAGTTAGGACATCATTTAGAATTACCTTTTCAATCGTAAAATGTATGCGTTATATCGTATGTGCAATACTTTTGAGTAGGGAGGGATATATATATCATATATATATATATATATATATATATATATAATTACTGTGGAAGAAAGAGAACCTTAAAGGCCGGGCATCTTTTTTGTATGCCTAAAAATTAACATTGTGTAAATTCAATGGCATTTAGAGGAAAACGCCAGCTGGGAACCTTTAGCAAAATATAGGAGCTAGAAACTCGGGTTTAGTGGAATTATAGTGACCGTTAGACTCTGATTTGAATTTTTTTCTCGCGAGGAAAAAAATTCCTGCCATAGAACGTACACTAAACGGCTGTTGTTTTCTTTCGCATATTTTAAATTCTAGGCAATTACTAACCTCCACACTGTCTTCACAGACATGCCCTTCACCAATAGCCTAAGGGCATGGGTTATCTTTTCCTGGTCTGCGAGGATGTTTGCAAATGAGATCCACTGCCTTTAAATTTGCCCGACTAAATGAGCAAGCTTTCATCGATTATAGTCGTTTTAACCGACATGAAGACTGGTTGACTAGCGAGCATATTTGCTTACAAGGATATACTACGAAATGAAGTGAGTATATTCTGAAATATTTCAATTATTAAAACTTTTTAAGGACGTTCCTCAGTTATGTCTGTACGCATCCTAGCTGCGCAGGTTGGTCAGTGAGATCGAGAGTGCGGAAGTTATGCGGCACACGAAACTGAACCCTACAGCATCTAGTCAGGTTCAGTAATTTCGCCGGATTTGGAGAGTCTGAAAACTTTATATTTTTGGAAAGCTTATTGTATGAGCAATCAGAAAAACAATGTTTCTATTCACACCGAATGTGTCAGTAACTGCGTTGCCATGGTAACGGCATATTATGGCAATAAATCAGGCGAAAATATTGCTGATCAAACTACTTCCTCAACTTTTGACCATTGCTCATGAAATTTGGCACACACATTGGTCTTGAGATAAAGTGTACAAGTCACGTTTTTTCTTAATGTGTCAGAAACTGCGTTGCCATGGAAACGGCATATTATGACAATAATTCAGGCGAAAATATATCGCAGATCAAACTACTTAGTACTTCCTCAATTTTTTATCATTGCTCATGAAATTTGGCAAATAAATTGGTCTTGGGCTGAGGATGTGCAAGACACTTTTTTTGTAATGTGTCAGAAACTGCGTTGCCATGTTAACGGAATATTATGGCAATGGATCCATTGAAAATCTTGTGGAAACTTGACCATTGATCATGAAATTCTGCACACATATTGGTCTCGAGATAAAGGTGTGCAAGACACGTTTTTTCTTAATGTGTCAGAAACTGCGTTGTTATGGTAACAGCATATTATGGCAATAATTCTTGCGGAATCAAATGCCTGCTCAATCTTTACCATTGCTCATGAATTATTTTTGGGCACACACATTGGTCTTGGGCTGCAGGATGTCAAGATATGATGTTTTTAACTTGTGTCGATATACGCGTTGCATTGGAAACGGCATGTATGGCCAATAAATCAGCGTGAAAAATCTTGTTTATCAAAAAATCTTCCTCAATTTTGACCATTGCCTCATGAAATTGCAGATAAAGTTGGTCTTGGGCTTGAGAATGTAGCAAGACACGTTTCTGTTCTAAATGTGTTCAAAAACTGCGTTGTTTATTACAGCTTTATTGCAATAATTCAGGCGAAATTTTGTCGCGATCAATCGGATCAAACTGCTTGCTCAATCTTTAACCATTGCTCATGCACACACATTGGTCTTGGGCTGAGGATGTGCAAGATAATGTTTTAACGTGTCCTAAACTGCGTTGCCATGGAAACGGCATATTATGGCAATAAATCAGGTGAAAATTTTGTTTATCAAACTACTTCCTCAATTTTTGACCATTGCTCATGAAATTTGGCACAAACATTGGTCTGGGCTGAGGATGTGCAAGACACATTTTTTAATGTGTTAGAAAACTGTGTTGCCATGATAACGGCATATAATGGCAATAAATCCCTTGAAAATCTTGTGGATCAAACTTCTTCCTCAGTTTTTGACCAATGTTCATGAGATTAGGC
>JZLH01S0504407.1:57742-71885 GCA_001188425.1 Eucidaris tribuloides
TGTATAGTGTATTTTTTCCGCCATTTCGCCGAAAAATGGAACAATCTTAATTTTTTCCCAAGGATGACAAACTTTAATAACGTAAGATTGCAATTCACACTAAATATTACACGCTCACCTCAGGTCAGAGATTTTGCTACTTCAAACTAAGTCCACCATATTTTGTGTGTGTGCTGTGTGTGCGTGACCACAACTTTCCAAAGTAGATTAAATCGGTCATGTATTTTCCAGAAGGAACACTTCATAAGACTCTGGTTATTCTTTTTGTTTTACTCACCTGTTCACCTTCACAGCCGGATCATAGGGCTAGTTGACCTTGGCTGTTTCCATGTAACAAGTAACAAATTTATGATAGTCGGTGACACAGAAACAACAGGTTTCTAGTCTATTATTATGCATTCATAAATCGCAATATTAGCTGCGAGAAACAAAGGGGATTTTTTAACTTTTTGGGGGAATTAAGTATTTAGTACCAGATTTGCGCATGTAAGCTTCAAACTCAAGGTACGCTCAAGTCACAAATTTAATCTCGAGGTCAAAATGACCCACCTTCATATACTTTTGACCCAGGACTTAATAACGTGTAAAACATAAACTTAATCAGGTCATGCAATATGTACAAAAGAATGCTTTGTTTGATATGGGATCATCCTCTGGGCATCACTCCACTTTGCATCATGCGCAAGTAGGTCATTTAGTCATGAACTTTGAAGCCGTTTCCATGACAACGGCCCACTTTTTGAAATCTCATTCAACATTTGTTGATATTTGTTGATGTCTTTGATAATTCATTTGTAGTCTATATTGTATGAATGTTATGATTGTAGGTTGCAGTTACATCATTGTAAGGTTTCTTCGATCGAGTATTATATTGTAGAATAAATATACACATTATATAGAACCCGCCAAACTTGGCAGTAAAAATATCTTGTAATATAAACGTAAAATCGGCCGAAATAATAAATGTAAATCGGACATGGTAAATGACTATAATGACCTTCACGTACCTTCGTATGACCTTGAAATGACCTTAAAATTCAACGTTTCTTAACGATGTTAACGACTTGGTGTTGCACATCCCAATACGGATCTTGGTTGAACGGCTCGGAGCGAGAAAACGCTATTTTGCGCTACTAAACGCCACAGTGACATTGCCGCGTGTTAAGGGCTTGGTTGGGTTTGTTTTCCATCTGTAACTAATCAAATATGGTGTTAATGAATCAGGGAATACTTTACCTAAATTCAATAATTTTGATCAATACTCATAAATTGCACTCGGTGAATTTAAAATAAACTAAGTTTTAACCTTTTTAAAGACATGGCTAATTTTATAGCAGATTTGCAAGGAAGCGGTCAAACTCAGTCACTCAAGAGTCACAGAAAATTTGGTCCCCGTCTAAGTAAGATTCATGGAATACCTCTGTTCCTGGACTTACATGTACCCGATAAACATTAAATTTTAAACCCGATCATGTACTTTCAAAAAATACACTTTATGGTGATATAGGGGTAGGATCCAAAATTTGCAGCAGATTCGCGAAATAAACGATTTTAGGTCATGAAGTTCGAGAGTCCCGTTTCCGATCGTAACGGCCACCTGCGCGTTCTTGGACATCCGGCAGATCAACCGTCAGACCTTCAGCTTTCCCCACTGATACCATAATTTTCCTAAATAGCATGAAGTGCAAACGAAACTCGATTTTTTCAGGTTTGGCGTCGTAGACCATAATGTATATAATAAACAATAATGGTCTAAGATTGAGCCCCCACTGGCGGGAATCCACAATAGTACTGAATATTCGATGGAAAATTAGAATTATTTCGGTAAATTGTTTCTATTATTAAGATTGAAGTCAGTAAACCAAAGCAAAGGAATTCTCTGTGATGCAGCTATATTTGTAATTTATGTTAACTAAGTATGGTTGATCTTACCTGTGTCAAAGCTTTTGACAAGTCTAGGTAGATGCAATTACATGTTGCTTAGATTAAGGAGGTTTCATTAATACTTTTTCATATGATACTAACAGAAGTGCCAGGAATCTGTGAAAAGCAATATTTCTAAATCCAAATTTGACAGTCTTTCAAAACTTGTGCCTATCCAGAAAAGGAAACACACGATTATAAACCAGTCGTTCCAATATTTTTGCAGAAACATGGAATATGAGCGAGAAATTGGACATAATTAGAGAATAAATGCGGATCCCAGATGGTAACTGGATTGGATTACTTACTTATCTTCAATGATTATAACAATGCCACGTAGATAACGATAAGTTAAATAAAATAGCTAGTCCGGCGCTTCAGCTATAGAGTGAGCACTCTCTTGACAACTTAGACTGATACCATCATAGCACAGTTGTTTGACTTCAATGTGAACAGTAGAAGTCAAAATTCATTTTCGCGAGGTTTGGTTTTAAAAAAATATAGATTGAGAAAAGCATCATGCGCGAATAACTTGAAAAAGACTGGTAGAGTGGAAGGATTTACTTGCAAGTACTGACCACAATTATTACAATAGTATTCATAAACATATTAAGATATTGACTTCATCATCATCAACATGGCACACCAGTTGTTATTAAAGTAAAGAACTAATTTAGGTTGGACTTCCCAAGTAATTCTTTAATTGTGCTCCAAATTCCAGCTAAATTTAGCCTTTGTTACTTGCCACCTTCGTTACAATATGTATTCTCGTCTTGCTAGATCTTAAATCCCATTCAATTTTATTCCGGAATGTTTATAATATTTTTTTTAGTATGTAAGACGTATACCTCACAAAAAGATGTTATACAGCTTATTTTTTTTTAATTAAATTTCAAAAGTTTTTCATGGACCCATGGGTTTTTTATAAACATGTTTCTTTCCGCTTATCCTTAAAGGAAAATAAGTGTATTATTTGCCCATAAAAGCATCTGAAAATAGTATATGCAGAATGGTTCATTCGATCGTGTATAATAAGA
The DNA here is from genome assembly GCA_001188425.1 of Eucidaris tribuloides. Taxonomy (NCBI): domain Eukaryota; kingdom Metazoa; phylum Echinodermata; class Echinoidea; order Cidaroida; family Cidaridae; genus Eucidaris; species Eucidaris tribuloides. The sequence goes on from JZLH01S0504407.1 coordinate 60,703, forward strand.
TACCAATCGTAGAACTATCACGGTTGAACTACGCTGATTGCAATGAGAATTATATCTTCTCGGCGATATTGATGGAGTGGTGGAGAAACGTAAATCATTCGATTCACAAAGAAATATGGGAGATGATCAGTTACTATCAGCAAAAAAAAAAGTACCTGAAAAATATTTTGTTCAAACATGTGTAAGTATATTATCATGCGAGTGGATGTGAGTTCAGTCGTTAATACGGTTAGGTCTTATCAAATCATGAGGAAAAAATCCATCAAGTGCAGAAATGTTTAGAAAATCTGTAAACAGCAACCAGACCTTAGCTGCATTTCAGTATGGCTTTATATTGAAATCACCAACAAGAAATGCTTTCTTATTTTCACTGCTTATAGTATGTAATTGTTTCATCAAGATATATTATAATCTCTCTGAATATTATTTGTGGTCTTACAACCAGCCAAAATTTACATTTTTACCATTGCATTTAATTATTTCAATGAACAGAGTGTCATAATTTGTGGATTTTACGATTAAAGTCAGTTCTGAAGATATATGTGAAGTATTGAAACTGAGACAGAGCGCACACCTCCACCTCGCCCAGTGTACGATTTTTATTTGTCAAATGTATAACCATCTAATTCAATAACATTGGAGTTTGGGTCGTGATTTTTCCAAGTCGAAAATGCAATTACAATTATTGGAAACGTTGATAATGAAGATTTTGATGACAAGAATAACAATGAATATTTATGAAAGAGTAATAACTGTTTATAGTAAATAGTGTATTTATAACACAGTACGTAATTGGCCTCATTGGTATCACGTGTCATTCACTATTTTAGTTATAGTGCACGACCGTGCACTGGGAACAAAAATGCAGTCACAGATCAAATTGAAGATGAAGCATTCTTTTCACATTTTTACCTTTGATATCATTTCTCAAGCCCTGGGTTGTTTTTCTGATGAAGAGTATACGCAATAACTTAAGAGATATATTGACGACCAATGGTTGCATTATATAGATCTATCGTTAATATAAGAAGGGAAACTGATGTAATTTCAGAAAATTGATAAGACATGAAGAAAATTTTCAGCTGTTGACATTTACGCGATGTGCGCGCAAAATTCGGAGCGTATTCCCGCGCGCACTGCACTAAGCGCGCAATACGTCATGATACTCTAGCGCATTCCGGGGTCATTGACTGCATTCGACTCGCGCGCGCTGCTGCACTGCTCCATGAGGCAGGGTTCAGTTTTCCGTGTAGTTTTCATTCTACACTAATTTATTATTAATGTTATAAATACACTTTATTTACTACGTATAATAAATAGTGTGTGTTATGTCGTGCACTATCCTAGATTATATCCGTCATTGTAAGTTTGTTGATACCTGGTTGGTGAATTGCGCATCGTGTGATTAATGATATTCCAACTAGATCCATGGAGGTGTCGCCCTTGTGACGTCAATTCAGAAATAGTCGACTATTTGGGTTTTGACGTCATAATGACGTCAAAACCCAAATAGTAGATTCACGGCTTGTAACAAAAGTCAGAAAACAACACTCCACGTTAAAAATGTGTCGCAATTGTGTCTTAATAAACTTTAAAAAAATGTTTCAGTGCTCTGTTTGCCATTTTGCACGCTCACTGAGTTTAGTATATCTTAACCAGACGTGTTTTGTAAAGGAAGACAACTTTTGTGGGGGAAGTATATACAGTTTTAGTGTAAAAGTACTCTTTTTTTTCCATGCGCGTGAAAGACACTATAGCGTGTTACACCCGTACGGAAGTCTAGCAAAGTTTCAGACTACACTGGGTTAGATTCGTCAAGTTTGAGTTTTGATTTCAGTTAAGATACGAATGAGGATTCAATAAGTGTTTTATAGGTTTATGAAATTGGTACTCGACCAACTATAGTATAGGGCCTACGTTTATGGAATTGTATCCCTATCCGTACCGCAAATAAAAATATCGCGCGGCTGTGTGCCGTGCAACACACACGCACTCGTAGGGGTACCGTAAGTACATTTTCTTTTCTTTTTTTGTTTACTTTGTGTAGTATCCCTGTTAATTCGATGACGGATATAAAACAAATACATGTATGTACTGATACGAGAGTCTCTGTTAGAAACTATGACGCCCTCGGTTACGTTGACTGTTAACTATTTTCCCTCGGGGCTGCACCCCTCGGGGAAAATAGTACAGTCCACGTAACCTCGGACTCGTCATAGTTTCAACCAGAGACTCTCGTATGAGTATATATTTGTATACTGTATGCACTCCAATGCATAATTATCCTTCGTGCAGCTCTATTTCAAAACTGCACTCGAGCTAATTATGCATTTGTCGTGCACATAATCTAGTATAGTGCACTCCAAATCATACACTATTTATATAATAGATTACACTAATTTTGCAAAATTGCATTTAAATATAACTTGTATATTGAACGGTATGTACATTATGAATATTTTATACATTCCGTCTCCCATCTCTTTCTTGTTCTGTCTCTGTCTGTCTGTTTGACTCTTTGTCTTTGAGGTATTAATTACAAAAACATCCCTTTCCCTGAATGTGCATGCCTCCGCGGCTGTCGTAAAGGTCCGAACGCTTTACAATTGTCAATGTATTCCATGATGATCTAATATTGTACTTAGATAGGCTTACATGAATAAAGAATAAACCCGGAAATAAGTAAGTATTTTATCGTGTGGTACCTTTAGCAGATTCAATTCGAAGAAGCACTGCCACCATCATCAGAACGAGGATGCGGAATGTTTTCATGATGACCCCTGAATTATTTCTTGACGAAAACCGAAATAAAGATGGCGACGAGATTCTTGGACGTGTATATACCTAAGTCATGGATAAAGTGGCAGGATTTATCCTTTTTAGTAGCATATAGCATACCACATGCAAAAATTACAGGATTTAAGGTAATTACGGGAATGAGAGTGTGAAGATTACATTGTAAAGGCGAACATTGAAAGTCAGTCTTAAATATGGGTATTCATGCATTACCAATTAATTAATTGTAAAGTGTATGGACAGTAAAATCAACTGCAAACGTGCATTGCATAGACAACCTGAACTGTTTGATTTGGATCAAATTGAGCAACCCTGTCAAATCATCTTAACATGTAATTCGAAGCAGTGCGCACAACTCCGAACTCTATACCAAATGAAATTCAATTACCACTGGATGTCTATGTATAACACATTGACCTACCGTATGCCCTTAATAACCCACGTAATGTATTTGCGTGAGATTTCAAATTACCTCAGTTATACCAACTTTCAACATTTTCTAAACAACCCGATCGCAGAATTGCCCTAAAGCATTTGTGTCATGTATGCCAAACATTTTTTTTCAGTAAAAAAATGTCGGGGGGGGGGGTCAATGCAGAATAATCTAAGTGTTGGCTACATTTTTACATCCAAACCTCCGCTCCACTTGAAATTCCCCTCCTAAATCACAAACAAATTCGGGTGGGCTTTTGGATCTACAATGATTTGACGCAAGGTACCCCACTGGATTACGCAAGGTATTTTAAACTCAATAAAAAATCGCAATAATCTCTATAAATAATATATTCGCTACCCATCCGAAAAACACAAACTTTATCAAAGTTATCGCAATAAACTCACAAATATAATCCGTAATTCTAAACAACTTTATTTTACAAGAGAACTTAACAAAGCAGAGGGTAACCCCAAGTCAACTTGGGAAATACTAAATGAGATTATGAATAAAAGTAAACCAAACAATAGTATTGACAATATCAAAATTAATGATCAGGAAACTACAAACTCTTCCGACATTGTCGAAGCCTTATACTAATGTTGAACTTGAATTTGCCTAAGAAAATACAGAATGTGATGCTCACTTTATTCAATATCTCCCAGAAGCACAAAATAATACAATATTTTTTAATCCCACACATGAGGACAAAATAATAAAACATCATCAAGGTATGATGGCATAAGCGCAACATTGTTAAAAGAAAGAATCTATTGTATTGTTTCCGCTTAAAATATATATATTTAATTTATCTTTGTCGTGTGGAAATTGTCCCGATCTGTTAAATACAACAAAAGGCGCCCCGTGTTTGAAAAAAGACGACCTAACATCAATAACTAATACCGCCCGATCTCATCATTGCCATCCATATCTAACAATTCAGAAAAAAATGTTTATATAAGACGAGAATCGTTTTGGTCAGTAAACAAGATCCTTAATCCATCCGAATTTGGCTTCTGGCAAAAAAAATCAACCGACTTTGCAATTGCTCATTTAATAGACAAAATTACTGACCCATTCACTAAAACAGAAAAAGTCATCGCTATATTTATGGATCTCAGTAAAGCAGTCGACACAATTAAACCTGAAATTTGACTACATACATTAAGGAACTATGGCATTTGTGGAACAGCTTCATCTTGGTTCAAAAGTTACTTATCAAATCGGCAACAATATGTTTTTAACGATAATAAGCAAATAATCAACGTTGGTAAAGGTGATGGGACAAACTATCACTTCCGAGGCGATCTGGATGTAGCTATCTTTCCGAAGCGAAGCTGAGGAAAGATAGCGTATACATTCGGATCGCCGAGGAAGTGATAGTTTGTCTCATTGCCTGAAACCAAAAGTTGATTATTTGCTTTATATTCCACATAGGAAACTATTTAACTATAGAAACAAAAAGGATTGATATTTCTCTAAAAAAAACACATGGGCCCGAATATGGAATACGCGCCCGACCAACACCTAGGTGCGCATCACCGGCCAGGGACGTCGACGTTCGATGCGTGCGCGTACGCGTTAGCGTACATGCATGTTGCTTTTTGCGCGCGCGAATACGCGCGCTGCCGAGATGGTGTTAGTACTTTTTTGTTTCGCTGATCTCTTCAGTACACACAGTCCTAATGCGTCAATTATCAACATTTTGAGTACGCGCGAAATAAAAGTGCGTTACACTCGGACTATCAATTGACTATCTATCGAGTGTAACGAACTTTTCTTCTCGAGTGATCTGATGGGAAAACTACGCTTTATCACGTGATCAACTCTTGGCCAATCCTATAGCAACATTCTTAGTATGTGGAATATAATAACAATTATATTCCACATACTAAGAATCTTGCTATAGGATTGGCCAAGAGTTGATCATGTGATAAAGCGTAGTTTTCCCATCAGATCACTCGAGAAGAAAAGTTCGTTACACTCGATAGATAGTCAATTGATAGTCCGAGTGTAACGCACTTTTATTTCGCGCGTACTCAAAATGTTGATAATTGACGCATTAGGACTATGTGTACTGAAGAGATCAGCACGAAACAAAAGTACTAAACCCACCATTCGCACGCCGATTCGCGCGCTAATACGCAACATGCATGTACGCTAACGCGCACGCGCGCGCATCGAACGTCGACGCCCCTGTATGCGCACCTAGGTGTTGCCGGCGCGTATTCCATATTGGCCCATATGTGTTTTTTTTGGAAAATATCAATCCTTTTTTTTCTATAGTTAAATAGTTTCCTATGAATATAAAAGCAAATAATCACTTTTGGTTTCTAGCAATGGAGACAAACTATCACTTCCTCGCGAATCCGAATGTATACGCTATCTTTCCTCAGCTTCGTTCGGAAAGATAGCTACATCCAGATCCCTCGAAGTGATAGTTTTCCCATCACCTTACCAACGTTGATTATTTGCTTAATATTTTATGTAAATATCCGATGCAAATACCTAACATACTCTTTGACCGTTATTATTTTTAATCTATAGAAATGACATAATCAAAACGTCCTCTACTGTTTCTTTTATATATATTGTTTGTAGACGATGCCCATATTTTATATTCACATAAACACTTAAATGAACTATATTAATACTTAAAAAACAGAATTAATAAACATTTCCTCCTGGTTCATATGTAATAAACTTTAGTGAATTTTTGCTAAAATAAATTTTATTCATTTAAAAACTTCGCATTCAAATACTGAACTACAAGAGCTTATCAAAATTGACGACCTATCACTTCTCGAAAAAGATTCCATTAAACTCCTGGGCATTACAATTTATCTAAATTTAACATGGGATCAACACATACACAAAATATCAGCACAAATTGTTAAGGGAATTGATTTACTCTATCAAACTAAAGACATACTATCAAACCGTGCCCTGCTTATCTTATACATCACTCTCATCTTGCCGCATATAACTTACTGCAACATAATATGGGGAATTGTTATACTTCAAAACTTTACCAGATTTATTGCTTACAAAAGAAGGCCGTCAGAATTAGCACAATATCGTCATATTTTGCGCATACAAATCCCCTATTTCACCAATTCAAAACTCTAAAAGTTCATGATATAAATAAATAACAGACATCAATGTTTATGTTTAAATACACTGAAAATTTACTACTCCCCCCATATTCAGCAACTTCTTTACTTACAATAGAAACATACATTCCTATCCAAAACGCACATGTAATGATATATACTTACCCAATTCTAAAATTTTATTAGCACACAAATCACTAAGACATATGAAACACATTACCGAACTTCATTAAACAAACACCATTCTTGAATTTCTTTTTCTTATAAACAAACGCATGTCATGAGTGTGTCGTATTCTATAATTTGCAAAGTTATCATAATATCGTTAACTCCTCATACCATCATACATTCAAGACAAAGTTGCTATTCTTTAATGGTATAGTTTTGACTAGTCTATAAATTCACTCATTACTTTCTTACCGACATGCACTCTGACACCGATGAAAATGAAATATCTTTAATAAGGAATATATATAACTCAAGTCCATCAAGAATTTATTTTTCACACTTCCATGGAAAAAAGAGCCCTGCAAAACCCCCCTCCCCATTATAAAATTACATTAATTTAAACTTATTATGGGTGTCACATCATTAAGTACTAACTTCTTGTGAAAATCCTTGCAACCATCCCCTTTAAGAGAAGTATCACAGTATTCACAAAACTTACAATGCAAATAATCTCATTACTGTTCACTGTATTTCAGATTTAAGATTTAATTTTATATTGTACAAAGAAATGGAAATTCATTTTGTTTACATGGATGTGTGTGATATGTGGGTGGTGTGTGCCATGTTTGTAAGTGTAATGTGTGTGTGTGTGTGTGTGTGTGTGTGTGTGTGTGTGTGTGTGTGTGTGCGTGTGCTCGATCGCTTGGATTAAAGATACAACAGCAGCTAGATGAATAGATTAGAAACGTATATCTACATTGGGGCACGGATGAGTTGAGTATGTGCGATTCCGTAATAACACTGTTCATATAATACAGAATACCAATTAACTCTGAGTTCGGAGAAGTGCAATTTCTTCGCTGTTATAACTTTTCTATAATTACACTTATTGTACAAAACATATTTACGTTGAAATTGAGAGGCTTTGTATCCATAATTACATTTATAAATATCATCTAGGTAAAATCCGGGGGGGGGGTACTTACCTAGTAAGGTAAACGGGAGTTTGCCGCTGTAATAGGTGATTTTTCCGCAAAAAATTCTTAAACATTGGTATGGTTTTGGGGCAAAAAAAAATCCTTACACATGGGAGATGATTTTGAAATTTTACGATTTACACTAGATATTTTCACCTATTTCATCGCTACACTACTAAAAAAAAAAAAAAATCACTTTTTTTAAAAAAACCTTACTAATAGGTACCAATTTCCGCAAAAAATGACACGTAAAAAAGGGTCGGGTTTTTCGACTTCAGCGGAACATCCCCGTCGGAACTAAATCTGAGTACCCCCCCCCCCGGTAACTTCTGAATACACTAACAATAATTCCCTCCCCGTACTTTCAAGCTTAGTTAATTGTAGCCCTCTCCCCATTCAGCATTCTGATAGAACTGGGAACAAAAGAGTCAAGTAGTCTTGACGTTCTACACTGCATGGATCTGAACCTCATTTCTGACCTCAGCATCATATAGTTACCGTTAAGTGGATGAAGGCAATTACGCAATAGCGATTTTGCCTTCTGTACAAATCTATCCCTACATAAGTCTTCAAAGTCCTTTGTTTGCCCTTTTTTTCGCCTGTTTTACTATCCTTTTAACATTATGAGAGCTGTTTTACGACAACCAGTAACCTATGCAACACAGACGTGCACGATGATGCTCTCTATGATCGCTTTGTAGAACAAAAACAGTATCAACCGATCGACGTAAAATGATTAAAGCTTATGTAGAAAATATAAACACTGTTGGTCCTTCTTGTACAGTTATAATATATAAATATACAGTTATATATATATTATATATATATATATATATATATATATATATATATATAATATATATATATTATATAAATATATACACATTATATCGCCTGCTAAAATAGAGTTCTGAAAATCTGAATATCATTATTATTTTTGTATATTTTGAAAAATACTGTTTACTGTATATAGTAAAGTAATCAACGTATATATCATGTCACCTGTATATAGTTTTGGAAAGTTTGATGATTATTATTATTATTATTATTATTATCATCATTATTATTATTATTATCATCATTATTGTTATTATTATTATCATCATTATTATTATTATTATCATCATTATTATTATTATTATTATTATCATCATTATTATTATTATCATCATTATTATTATTATTTTGAATATGTTAAAAAATGTGATTTATTTTTTATAGGTACATTTATGAAAAATTTGTAGAAACAATAAATTGAAATTGAAAAAAAATGACACCGTTTTTATTTCAACTCGACAGTGTACTATTAAAATATCAGCAATTTGATTATAGCGACAACTGTATATAATTTCAAAGATATCCATTTTTACTGAAAACGAACAAAAGCAACAAAATCAAACTTGGTATAAGCTGCATAAGGAAATGTGAAAGTACGAAGGTTTTCATTTCTATCCTAGTAACATTTTAGTACAGTTTGGCCAAATCAAACAAATCATCAAAAACGATAGGTAACAAATTCCAAAGGAAGGTGTTTTATCAGATCAATGGGAGTAGAATGCCTGCGATATTCGATGGTCCACATTGATTATCAGAAAGGCGTTTACATGGTATATTAAATAACTAGAAAAGGGTTTACTTTGTACCATTTGAGAATCAGAAATAAAATTGGCGTTTACTTGGTAACCTTTGAAAATCAGAAATACGTGTACTTGGTACCCTTTACCTGGAACCTTTTAAGAATTAAAAAAGGCGTTTACTTGATACCTTTTAGAATTTCAAAGAAAAAAGGCATTTACTTGGTACCCTTGATAATCTGAAAGACGTTTACTTGGTACCCTTTAATAATGGGAAAGGCGTTTACTTGATACCTGTAATACTCAGAAAGGTGTTTACCTGGTACCCTTGGATGACCAGAAAGGCGATTACTTGGTGCTTTCTAAAAATTAAAAATTACTTTATACGTTTGATACCTACAAAAATAGATACAAGAACTAAGCAATAAAGTATTTCATTGCCATGTATTAAAAAAAAAATCTTGGCGATGAAATACTTTATTGCGTTCTAACGCGTGTATCAGTTTAAATACACTTATTTGTATCATAGTAAAGCTAAAGTGATTTGCAGAATAGTACAGATACAAAATTTTGTACGCTTAGAACAAACTGAATTCTCTTACCGCTTTCGAGTTCTAGTCAGATGTGCTCAATGATCTGAAAGACAAGGTGGAAAACTTTATATGGACTATTATGTCCTGCATACTGGGATACAGTGGTTTGGTTGTGGTAATTGCCGAAAATATGTCACGTAGCCACTTCGTAACATATAATACCAGGAAAATTGCATGGTTCGGAAATGATTCGGATGTAAAAGCTTTAGAGTAATTCGGCCTCCCTCAGAATCAAATTACGACAGACCAGGTGTTACGATAGTGGATACTATTTTTTTTCGTAAAATGAGAATCCTGCTTTCTGGTAATGAAACGAGTTCACAAGGAAAGTCTAGAAAAGTTTGAAAAGAGCCGGGGGGGGGTGATCTTCACCTTTGACAAACTGGGGAGCCATGTGTTTTTGTTGTATTTTCACTGTATTTTGTATTCCGCTGGTTTCCTTTCTCTGGCATGTGTATGAAATTACACATCAGCAGTTTGCTATCTTAAGAGGCATAGGAAAATATATTGTACAGGTCATCACACCTCTCTGAATGACCTCTTTTATTCAACGATAATCATCTTTAATTTGTGCCAAAGAAATGACATATTCGTGACGCTTGTTTTCCATAAATTTTGTTCAAAATAATTCCTCCAAGGAACTCATAAACAGTTTCTATAATCTATCTCTCACAGGTATATGTTCGCATTTCCTCTAGCGTTCTTACTGTGATTTGTTTTGTCACTTTCCTATAGTTGTAGCATATTATACATGTATTTCTCAGTAACGTTAGTGCATAATACAGTGCTAAAATATCAAGAGGTAGTTAATATCTTTACAGAATACATTTCTTGTAATACAACTGTAAAAAAAAACCACTTGGTTGCGGAACTTGCCGCATAACAAACTTAAAGATGGTCACTAAAAGCAACTATAAAAGGGCACTTTAGTAAAGTGAATAATCAGAGGAAATGCATCAACATGATCAAGGTGGATGTGGCATGGCAGCATGTTGCTCTAATAGACCAAGTCTGTCTACATTCAGACACATATAATGCGAGAAATTCATTTCAGCTTAAGGAGGCCAGTCCGATAAATTCAGCATGTCGTGCACCCATTGATTGAAATAAGAATATCGCAAGAACCATACAAGCCACCCCCTACAAACCATATACCATTGGAAAGCTTGCACTTTAAGGAATCCGAAAAAAAACCCAAAAATTTTTCTATAAAAGTGAAGACAAAAGTGTCATAAAACCTTTTTGTAAGATAATCAAAAAAATAAGATTTTCAAATGTTCATGTTAGAAACTCAACTCATCAGAAGTGAGTAGGTGTACCTCTTATTCTCATTAAAGTTAGAGAGTATGAACATGAAGCTACAATGTAATGACCCCTTCTCCAATTATTGTGCTTTCTTGATGTTGAAACTTGATTTCTTTAAAAAAATCGGAAATAGCAAACATAAATTGAATTTATTTTGTTGATACTACAGGTACCCCTGAAACTCATTATTATTCTGTTCCTTACAACAAGACAAACATCCCTTG
>JZLH01S0504462.1:0-11245 GCA_001188425.1 Eucidaris tribuloides
ATAGAGTGTTTAGGATTGATTGGTATGCGGTGGGTGGCTTTGTTTGATAATTTAGGAGGAATACCATTCTTCACTGCTACAACTCGTAAGATAAGTTTGAAACTGAAAATTTGAATACCGGTACTTCATGGTTTTTTCTTTCATCGTGGATGAACACATTGCATACATCCACTATCATTGTAGTTGGCCAAAATTATTTTTGTGTTAACTGACTAATTACACAAGTTGATGATTTACTTATTTGCTAATTCATATCATTATCATATCAATTTTGTAATTTCATATGTTAGTGCAATTGACCCATTGAAGTAAAAAGGGATAATTTCAACGTGTTTCAGTGTAAACATATTGTCCCTATATCTCAAATGTTCAGGACAGCCCCAAAAAAGCATGGCTGCTTTGACCCTAAAAAGACGGGGAGCCTGAAAGGCCCCCCCCCCTTGACTTTTCATGTGATAACTCCGAAACATGCACATCTCTTGCCTCAGCGCTTCATGACCTTTTTTTTCTGAATCTCACACATTTTTTGAGACCACATTTGCGTTGTCTGGGCATATATTGAGTACTTGCATGTCACACTAAAAATCGCTCAAAAACATGATTTCATGTGCAATTTTAAGACAAATTGCGTTTGCAGCCTGAATCCATGTGTGATTATTTTTACTTTCACTGATTAGAATTAATTAATTTTATGCTGTTTATGATTGCATTAGTGTCTCCAACAAATTCATTGAAAAACAAAAGGTAGATAAAACAGAGGAATACATAACAAATAAAAAAAACAATGAAATACATAAGAAATTAGTTTCAATGTAACAATTTCTTTTCCAGAAAATAGTTAGAAATGTCTTTAGGAATATTTATGCCAAAAACTAGCATTTCATAAGGGTTTTTTTTTTGTGATTTATTGGATAAAATTTGATTTCATACATATATTTGCATAATTAATTAGAACATAAACAATGAATATTCTTAAAATTTTATTTCACAATTTTGTAGTTTACATGAGACTGTATGCGCGTGCAAGTTTTCTTTGGTAATAAAATAGCCCAGTCCTTTTAGGGTTAATACAATAAATGGAATATGTAGCCATTGCTTTATCTAGTGACAATGGCTCTATTTTTGAGATTTGAAATTTGATTTGGATAAAACAAATTCTGGCTTACAAGATCTAATAAAAACGTAATTTTTCACCAAAAATTGAGATACAGGGTTTTCTAACCGCAGGAATTAAATGACGCATATTCTTTTTACTTGTATTGTTAAAATGTAATAAGTTTATTTAAATTTTGTATTTGAATGGTATTTACTTTATTATTTTAATGATTAAATCGCCCTCCTTTCTGCAGACCTTTCAGTGCTGTGACCTAGGTCAGTGTAGACTCCATCCCCAGAACCCTGTCTTCATTACGTCTGTGGACAACACGTTCAAACAATCCGTCGTCGGATCGTATCCGTGCTGTGAACAACCAGCCTATAGATTTGATCCGCTCGAGCAGGCATCGGTGAGAAAACTTTTGACATTATGAGTAACATAAAATTAGCATGATTTGATGCATGTTTAGAGACAGTGATTTTCTGTTTCAAAAAATGGTCTTTTCCATTTGTGAAAACATGTAATTCCATTTCAACTTGATCTAAAAATGGAAATTCCATTTTGTCAGAAAATGTACTCAGCAAAAACATTTTGCAAAGTGAATTCCATGAATTTTCGCATGAAAAGTAAAAGAACTTAACAGATTTTCGGTTTGAATTTACCAGTAAACAGAAAATCACTGTCCCTACATGGACAATTTATGTCCCACTGTGTTAAATAAGGAAGAATATCTTGATTGCATCAGACTTGTGTTATTCTGAAAAATAGTGAAGTGAAGAGACACATACCTATTCCAATTCTTGATCTGCTTTACCTACATGTATACACTGTATATCGTAAGAAAAAACTTTCAACCTCAAACTTTGTTATTGAATTTAGCATTTTTACAAAATTTCTAAGAACTGATAAATTATATTCAGCACTATACAGCAAAAACAATTGTTTTTTCACACATTTTTGTGTTTGCCCCTATCATTGTTCACTGAATCTTATTTTTTCCACTCAATTACATAAATTGGGAAGAAATGGACTTGTAGAAACAGGTGTTTTTCTTCCTCTGGTGTAAATTCTTTTGCTATAGAGAGGAGTACGTTTTTTTGTTCCAAATGTTCTTAAAATGCTCAAAGATTAAAGGTATTGGCTAACTTTTACCACAGCTTTAAATAAATCTGCAAGTCCGCATGATTCCGCATGCTATCCAGATTCTTGATAAAGCTAAAATGAAGCCCTGAAAAAATTGGATTTCAAAATGAATTTAGTTGCTTTTAAAAGTGACAAATCGTAAGTTGCCGAGTTCACTTGCCCATTTTCCTCCCATAGACTATACTGTGTCGTCACCTAGAGTAATAAGAAACTCCGCCCGGAGTTTTTTTGTTTTATTCATGTTATAACTCCATTGGCAGCTACTTTCCAAACTTTTGTATCTAGGCGTTTACTTTGTCCATTACACACTACTATTAGCCTCAGATAACAACAGTTTGGACAATTGTTTTAAATTGCGCTCCACAATGTTAGCCTATCACTTTAATAAGTTTACTGTTCCACTTCCACAAGTATGTACACACAAAAAAAGTAACTACCCCCTTTTTCAAACTACTGTAACTTTTTAATGAAATGAGTTTTAGCAAAATAATTTGGCAAGAGTATTTTTACACTCATTGACTAATTTCTTTGTGAAAATGTGATTGATCTGTCAAGTCATGCATGAGTGAGCATGTATTAAAGGCAAAAATGTCACTTTTCAAAAGTCACAGGAGTCATCTCTTATGCCAAAATAATGGTAAATTATGGCATTTCTTTGCTTTATTTACAAGGTGTGCTCACTCAACCATGACATGGTTACAACCTCTTATGTTCGTACATGTAAAGATACATTTTGCTGAAAAAATATTGGATTTGATTTAACATTTTCACAATGGAGGAAGGATGAACATTTTTAAATTGAGCTCACTGAAGCATAAAAAAATGTGAAAAATGCCAGGGGAGGTGTAAGAGGGTCAAATGATAGATGATTAATATAACAAGCGCTCAGTCATTCACCAGAAACAGAATTTGTCAAAACCCTGCATCACAAATCCCCCAAATGACCCTTGTGACTTTTGAAAAGTGACACTTTGGCCTTTAATATCTGCTCACTCATGTGTAACTTGACGGATCAGTCACATTTTCACACTGAAGTTAGTCAATTAGTGCAGAAACAACCTTGTTAAATTCTTCTCCTCAAAACCCTTTCTTTAGAAATTTATGGTATTTTGAAAAAGGGGGTAGTTACTTTTTCTGTTGTGTTTATTTCAAGCCTGTATATGGCATTAAAGTTGAAATATTTATATTCCTAATCATATTTGATATCTTCATTATGACCCAGGGTTGTCAGGTGAAAGATCATCTGGTGACCTTTTCGGGATTTGCCAAAGCCGAATCATCAGCGGAGAGCAAAGACGCCAAGATTCTAGACACACTCCTAGAAAGACGAGAGGTCATTTGTGCTGGATCACAACAAATGGCAGCAGAGAAGTATGAAGTTGGACTTAAATTACCATTGGTCAGAACGGTTGCCCTATTATGCCCTATTATGCCCTTTCTCTACTTGTCTCGCTGTATTGACCCCTTGGGGAAGTCGCGCTTGTACAGAAGCCCAGAACATCTCTCGCCCACAAATGACTTTCTTAACCCGTTGCCTCCGAGATTCTGAAAATTCCATAGAGTTAACACAGGGCACATCCGGTTCCCGTAACCAACAGGTTAATTTATGCTTGGCAAAAAATGTGTATTATATGGACAGAAGCATTTGTAATTGCAGGCAATATAAACCTGGTTACTTTGAGTGAAAAGGTTGTCATATTTTGTAGGTTTCTGTGAAGCCAGTTCGCTCTGAGTATGTGATGTACTGGGCTTCTGCATAAGCCCACTGTCCCCTAGGGGTTAAAAATAAACTAGAGCTCTGGCTGAAAATTGAAAATCTGATCGGAGTTCCCCAGGGGAAAGCATGTTACAATTTTGTATCGTAATATTGGAACGGTAGGACTGCCAGTTTTAATACGTTCATTTTATGTTGCTGTCCCTGGTGTTGTAATATTAAAGGTACAGGGAAACCCCGTTACAACGAGGTTGTCGGGACCGCCGATTTTACCTCGTAACCGGTAACTCGTTGTAAACGCACACATAATGTATCACACAAAATATAACACGTATGGGACTAGGCATTAAACCCATCTGTATACTGGTTCTCCTACTTGTTCTGCACCAAAACTATGAACAGAAAGCTGATTATTTTTCATTTATGTACTCATCCAAAGTAATAAAGAAAACTAGATCTCAAAATAAAGCATCAACCTCCACGCTCATAACTTCCGTTGAGTACTGTGTATGGGAGGCAGGCTTTGTGTGTGTCGGACAGGTGAATATGTGTGCAGCACTGCAGTTGTGTGTATTACACACACACACATTTTCATGTACTGTGCACGGCGCTGTGTGGCAGGCTGAAGTGCGATGCACTGTGAAACGATTGGGCAAGTTTTGCATTGCCAAAATGTAGAATTTGGTCAGCGCACGAGGCGACTTCCATTTCCTCGTTTTAACCGGGTGAATTTCTTAAGTTTTTCTTTGTTAATGGGTTGAGAAAAATACCTCGTTAAAAGCGGAATCTCGCAATAACCGAGCTCGCTATAAACGGCACTTCTTTCCATTGAACAACACGTAAATGAAAAAGGGACCAAGACTATCACCTCGTTAAAAGCGGTACCTCGCTATATCCGAGCTCGCTATAACGGGGGTTCCCTGTACTAGCTAACATTTACCACAGTTAAAAAAATCTGAGCTACATGACTCCCCATGCTACCATTGTCTTTGATAAGGTCTAAAAATGACGCCCTGAAAAAATTGTATTTCAAAATGATTATTTAGCGCTTTAAAGAAGTGAAAATTTTAAGTTGACCGGATTCAACTGCCCATTCCCTCCCATAGACTTACTGTGTGTACACCCAGGCTGTTTTCTACTCGCCCTGAGTATTAATTGTTTATTCATGCATAACTTGCCATTGGCAGTGTAACTTTCCAAACTTTTGTATTCTAGGGTGTTTATTTGTCCATTTGAACACTACTATGTAATTCTGATATCAAAGTTTGACAATTTTTTAAATTGAAGCGCCACAATGTTAGCCTATCACTTTAACAGTTTACATGGTCTCACATATTAATTTCTGTGAAAGTGATATTTTCCACTAAGCTTGGTAATTTGTGTAGAGAATAACATCTGTTTATACAGGTTTGAATTTCTCTGAAAAGAGTTGATATTAAAGTTCTGAAAGTACTAAAGATCATAGTACTGTTTCTACAAATGATTTTGATTTCACATCTCTAACATGAAAAATTACATTTGCAGAGAAATCAAAAGTGAAAAACAATATAAGAAAACTAAAAACTGTTGTAATTAATTGTGAATAATATAAGAACTTTTAATCACGCTGTTTCACCAAATTAGTAGAATTTCTATTATGTGTATATATTTGTATCGTGTAGATATTGTAATAACTCTAAACTTCATTTCCACGGTATCTTATCTACATGTATGTCTCCAGATCCAGGCTCAAAATTGTAATTAAAATAGAAGCTTGTTTAATTGTAATATAAGGTGCACAAAAGTCTACATAAACAAAAATGAAATCAAACGATGGTCATTTTTATGCACAAAATATCTTAGTATATACACCATCAAAACTCCCCCCCCCCAATTTTTTAACATTCGTGAAATAAACCTTTTAAATTCAGATTATTTTCTTTTCATTTCCAGATGGTCAGATGCCAATGCCTTCAGTGCTGATGAAGCCCTCAGTGGGGTCATTGATGAGGGATTAGGGGTCAAAGGTCACCTCCATGATGTTTTCCCTGATGACAATGTGCCATTTGCCAAACATGTAAGTGCCACATAACAGATCAGGAACTTTTGAGTTTTGAAATACATGTATAGGATACTAAGGGAGAGTTGAGAGAGAGTCTTGCCCTTTTTATTTTTCATCAATTTCTCATACGTGGAAACATTTCATAGGGTGTGATTTTTTTTTTTTAGGGGGGGGGGTCTCCTTTTTTATTTTTTAGCTATATCTCAATAGTTGCAGCATTTCAGAGCATGTGATTTTTAGGGCATTGAGGGGGGGGGGGGGGGGTATAGGGACTCCGAGATGTTTGACTACATTTTACAGTATAGCATACAAAGCATTCATAAGGTGTTAAAGTTAATCTGAATTATACCTCAGCAGAACTGCTGTACTGTAAAATGTAGTGGAAAATCTCCGGGCCCCCCCACCCGAGATTGTTCAATAATTCATTTTAAAAAAAAAATCGACATTCAGAACCTGTTATTGGTGTGATATGACCTTTGGCCATAAAGCTTTCAAATAACAAAACTACACCGAAACCAAACTTGCGCTTTAATGCAAGTAGGTAGCAAAAATATGTTTCATCTTCTACCAAAACTATACAAGTGGGCTTTACAGGGCTCCACACAAACTCAATTTTTCAACTGGTCCAACCTGTCTCTGTCGGACCAGAAAAACTAAGTTTTTCATTTTTACTGGCCACAACCTAAAATTTACTGGCCTGAAAATAAAGAAAAACATACAAACCAGATCTGCGAGCGCATTTTGATTTTTTTTTAAATTGCTGACTGTTCACCCCTCCCTCCTCCCACCCCCACAATATAGCATATATACATACATTCATGAACATACACACACATGACTCATACTAACCTGATTAACATAGTATATATCTATATACCAAAACATGCAGCCGCTGGTATACAATATACGGCCTGCTGCGCTAATGCT
The DNA here is from genome assembly GCA_001188425.1 of Eucidaris tribuloides. Lineage (NCBI taxonomy): Eukaryota > Metazoa > Echinodermata > Echinoidea > Cidaroida > Cidaridae > Eucidaris > Eucidaris tribuloides. The sequence goes on from JZLH01S0504462.1 coordinate 6,922, forward strand.
ATCAAAACACAAAGTTATTGCGATCACTTGCGATTGTTTCCGTTTGATTATCTTTACATCTCCATTTTTCTCTGATACAGTATGTCGAATGTCTTTTATTTTACTGGCCCAATCGGACCAGAAAGATTGGGTATTCCTGCATGAAATTATACTGGCCCGTCAGGGATTTTTACCGGTCCCTGACCGTCGGACCTGAGCCAGTATGGAGCCTTGGGGCTTTGACAGATTTCTTGGTGGGCATTTCCTTAGTTTTTCTAAATCTGTTTCATTGCTAGTTTATTTCGCGCCGATGAAGCTGCACTACGCACCTCGTTCACTCATTTTTAGCTCATCCGGCCCAGAAGCCCCCCGGTTCCCCTTAGCTACGCCCCTGCTTACAACATTGCTTTGCCTTTGGACAGTAACAATAGCATGCATTCCGACAAGTGTGGAATCTAACCGTTACACACACAGCACAACAGAGCCGACTTAAAATTACAACTTGATACTGAATCTAGCACAGTACATGTACATGCAGACATACTGTAGAGGGTTTCCCCTACGAGCCCAAGACCTCAAATTACTGTAGGGATTTCCCCCCTATGAGCCTAAGACTTCTGAAGAGCCAATGAGAACGCATAACGGCTGCGACTTTTTAACTTTAGCCAAGCGAGTAATAGAACACTGTCTTCCAGTTACGTATGTACGTATACCAAGCAAGGCGACGGTCTCGCCTGACTACGGGCTATGTCCACCCTGCCTCTCCCGGCTACGCTAAAAATTCGCGTCAGGTTTTCCAGCGTGTTCTATAATAGATGTATAATGTTGCCACTTATTGTTGTCTTTATTTGTCAATGTTCTGATAGGTTGAGGTTCACCAAGAACCGGTGGCTTCCTCCACAGATGACTGGGACACGTCAGACGACGAAGTGGGTGACGATGAGGAACAACCAAGAGGTGTGTAGAATACAGAATATAAGTAGAGGTGGGCTATAAATAGGGGATGTTTTATAACCAAGTTAGACATATCTTAATTGAAGCGGCTTTTTGTCCTGATCAATATGACACCATTTTTAAGGAAATCGGGTGAAAAATGTGGCAGTGCGGGCCAAAAAAACAACAAAAAAAAACAATCTGATTTTTAGATGCGTGTTCAAAAATGCTGAGTCATCATCCGATGAAAACAGAAAAAGCCATTACTTTTTATTTTAAGGGCTATCGCGATGATTCTGGTGTCTATGCATTATTCAGCCTGACCAATCTATTGGCATTGTCAGAATTGCTTACAGTGTTGAAGAAGGTATTAAAAATTGTGATGTTTCTGTTTTAAAATGGACAATTTAGCTTTATAGCTAACAATCAGTTAAACTCCAAAAGTATTGTGATTATGTTCAACAATTTGTCGTGAAATTCATTTTGCAGTATTCTGAATACCTTCATAAAATTATAATCAAATAAACAACATCTGTGAAGGTGATGGGACCAACTATCACTTTTGAGGTGATATGGATGTAGCTGTCTTTCCGAAGCGAATCTGAAGGGAAAAACAGCGTATGCATTGAGATCGCCGAGGAAGTGACAGTATGTTCCATCACCTGAAACCAAAAGATGATGATTTGCTTTACAACTGATATGGGCCAATTCCAGGAAAATGTTACCACAGGGTGGAAAAATGAAAATCACAGGAACAACTTTTGTTTTACCCTGAAAGTATTCAGAAGGGTTTCCATAACATGACCTAATTGAAAACGTTGTGGCCCTCAAGTTGGAAAGATATTTTTTGAGTCATTGAATAAAGTGTTATGTAAAGGACATTGCAGTAAATTCAGTGTGTTTGCAGTTATTTCTTGTAAGGTGAAAAATTTTCACTATAAATGACTTCAGGAAGTTATTTCTATGCCGAAATTAAAGCTGAGGACTCATTTTTAACATCATCCGCTGGATACCGCCCAAGAGAATAAATCTATTTCTGGAAAAATGGCTATATTTCAATTTTTTTGATTCCCTTCGCTGGAAGTATATGTCCGTAACGTTTTCGATATAAAAGTTTTTACAGTACCACCTATGTTTTGATCCAATTTTGTTCTTAAATTCAGCAATGCAAATGCTAAAAATGTTGATATCACCACAACATATTCCAGAAATTTTTTCGAGAATTTGCGATTGTTCATCCCCAAAAAAGTGTTACGGACATTACACACACCAACGCGTTGGACATTAAAGTTTGCTATCACAAGGGTAGCTGCATGATTATCAGTCAAATTACTTCTGGATTCAACACTGTAATGGTTGATATCTGTTCATAAGATAGATACATTGTAACTTATATTACATTAATGCCGTGCATTAGCTTCAGCACTATTTCACTTTGGATTTGGGACTGTCCTCTACAGCCTCTGTCACTGTATATTACTACTCTCCATGCCCTGCCTGATCGTTTGCATGGCCCTGCAAACACAGCCAACTTGTTTATCAAGCTGAGCACGTGTACTCGTTTTCGTGATGCTGGAAAGAATAACAGGAGGATGAGGAAGGGAACAACAACTCCGCCTTCTTATAGCCTTCCAACTGGTGGTCCTTTTTCATGTAGGATTTAGACAAAACAATCTGCCAAGTACTTGTCGATCATAGAAGGATGCGTTCTGATGGATGCCAGTATGAAATTTCGCTGAAAAGACGAGGATCATGAATTTCTTTGTGTACACAGACAGCAAAGAAAAGGAAGAGTTATTGCGCTACCCTCTCCTTACAATGGACAACAGGAACCAACTTCTGTTTCCAAGCTGATATGGAGCAGAATATGAATATCCTCTAAAGACCTTTTCTGCACTCTTGACATAATGTACGTCTGAAAACACAGAAAATCACTCTTTATTGTGTAAAAGACAAATTGACTCTTTGTTGAACTATTATGCATTTGTTTTAATTAGAATAAAAGCAGCTTATTACCATATGGTTATTGCTCAATCATGGCTATGGATGTTCCTAGCTGATATGAATGAAAGGTTAATGTCCGTAACGCTTCGTAATGACACATTTTTATGATTGATGCATTTTGATCATCAATTAACAAAAAGTCAAAAGCTGATTTACATGTGTATTTTACAGTCACGATCATTGCAGACATAAATTTAGCCTTTTAGTTCTACTTATTAAAAAAAAGTCCAACAAACTAATAAAGTATGGGGCGTTATACTCCAAATACTCCTCAAATCGGCACGCTTTCAAAATAAAAGATATCATGAAATGCGATCGCAACATTTTTAAATGTCTATGCGAGTACTATCAAACTGAAAAAACCAAAAATACTTAATACAATCATATGACCCCTAGCCACTTTATGCAAAGTGGACAAATCGTGTAATGTCCGTAACGCTAACAATTGTAATGTCCGCATACGCCACAATTAGGGCTGGTTAGAAGGGAACATGATTCATCTGTTACTAAATTTAACTTCTATTCTTATTTAACAACTTCCTTACCTTTCATTTATTAGTAAATTGGTTTACTGTGTGCTTTTAACTCACAGACTTTTCAATGAACATACAGGCATGCAAAAAGCTTGTCCAAAAATGTAATGTCCTAACGGTACACATTTTTGTCCAGTAACTACCACACAAAGTGATGTATGGATGGAAACTTCACGGTTATATTTAGGCAATATGTGTGTGATTCCATTTTATGAGTTCATAATATAAAGGTTGTGTTATCCTAATGGCCTTTTGAAGTTGCAAAAATTCTCTGAAATGTAATGTCCGTAACGCTGGAATTGCCCATATCTGAAACCATTCAACTATAGACTTTATTGAAGATATTTACTTCTTTACAAGAACAGTAATGTTTACATCTGTACAGAGAAATTTGACTTGTTTTTCCACCAGCTGGGCAACTGATAAAGCGATGGATACTCCAAATTTGTAGGCTGCACTGCACTTTCCTTTTGCATGTACTAAAAAAAATTGATAATGCATTTTGACTTTGAGGACTGAAAAGATCAGTAAAACAAAAAAGCACTATAACTTACGGTGCAACGCATTTACATTTTGCACAGGCTCAAAAGCATTGTTTACACGTTGGGACTCTTAGCACCAAAGAGATTATCATCATCAAATTATTTTTAGGGTCAAGTAGAGTGTTAGTTCCTGGTACAGATTAAACATTTATGACAGCATTATTTTGTTGCGACCTGATTTCTTTGTTCAGGGAGGGGAAGAAGAGCACCAATCAGACGCAAGCAGTCCAGTAAGAGCTCCATGGGGAGAGAGAAACAGGTGAGTGGCAAACTTTGAGTGGTGTTAGCAAACGTGGCAAGTTGGGTTTTAACCCTATCTGGCCGGGGGGGGGG
>JZLH01S0504495.1:12303-24865 GCA_001188425.1 Eucidaris tribuloides
AATTCATAGGGTCTCAAATTAGTACACTGGCCCATATAGAGGACCAGGCAGGGCCCTAAGGACAAAGTAAGGTAGTTTTCAAAAACTTCTTCTTAGATCACAGAAATAGTATAGAAATTTACTTTGTGTGTAGAATACTCCTATATGTGCTGATTAATGTTTCCGCACGATCAATGCCAGGGTGGCCCATTTTGCCCCTAAGGGGGGGGGCCAAAGTTTGGGCGTAGGGCCCTATGGGAATTAATTCACATTACATCAATGGATTAAATCAAACTGTGGGAATATCTTAGGGGAGGGATAGAGGGTTCTATTGAATGGTACAACAGGCTCCTGGGGCCAGGAGGTAGGGCCGCAACTATGAGTATACTTTCTAACCACAAGTCAATTGTAACCAAACTTGGAGTGTCGATGCGTAACAGGGACTCAAGTATTATGGGGTGCAAAGTCCATATGTATGATAACTCAAAGTCAAATGAAGTCAAATGATAGATTATGAAAAAAAAATAAATAAACCAATACGCGCAGTTTCTTCTTTGTTGGTTATTGGCCCATTTAATGACTATTGAAATGGTAGATAATAATGTATAGTGACTCAATGTTAAATGGGGGCAAGGTCACATAATTAGGTCAAAGGTTCAACATGCCTAGATAGTAGGCGTGCCTTGTTTTTAATAAAATGGAATTGTTAAATTTAATTTAACTTGGCAAATATCAGCGATATGCAAGGGGATGCAAAGTTTTCCACGGTCATTTGCTATGTTGGGCCTATAGATAATCAGGTTACAAGGGCCAAAACTATATGTAACTGATGTTTTTTTTTCTATGAGACACCAAAGAGAGTTTGTGAGACCTCAGGTGAGCGTCGTGCCCCCGGGCTCTTGTTTCTTAAAGTGTGTGTTATGGTAGACAAATCTTTGACCAGCTATCTAAGGTCGGAGCGAACCTTGTCCTAAAAGGGTAGGTTTTCAATTTTGAAGATGTCAGTGAAGCCGGCCATTATACAACAACACGTCTGTTTTCTCCGCTGAGAAATTTACACCTCATTTATATCAGTGCCGAGTCCTAGAAAACGAATACATCATAACCGGTTGTCAGCAGAAGCTCCGAGGCAAATGTTACCGGCAGAGAGAGCCTATAATTGCCCTAATATCGAAAACCATTGGCATTTTTTCACATGAAAATCGAAGTAATGTGATATTTTTTAGATCCTATCTCGCCAGTCTGTCCGTGAATAAAGCATATATTTCAACTAGAGAAAATTTACTGTTAGGCCTTTTCTGGCTTGGAGAACTTATGCTAGGGCCTTCTGCCGGACAACACACGCATTCCTTCCGAGCTCTGATCTGTTAGTAACTAATTAACAGATTTCATTGTACTGAGTGTAAAACTAGTGTTATCCATTATATTTTGCAGGTCAAGAATTTGTGCCGGCGAGTTCATCGCAGCATGGAACTGTTTTACTATGTCACACGCATCCTGCAAGCGGTTCGATCGAGATTGCGCGCCGGTGACAAACCTGACGTTTTCAGATGCGGATGATCGAGCAGTGTTTACGAGGTCACGATTGAAATCCGGGAAAATGAAAAATTAGGATGGAACGTTTACGCTGAATAAAACGGATACACGTGTAAACCGAGATAATAGACTTAATATGACAGAAATACCTTGGTGGAAAAAGCAATGGCGGATACCGGATCAATATAGCTCAATGTCTATGGATTTAATGGTTGTGGACAAAGTGTGTCAAAATCGCAGGATATATTTTCGGATAAATATTAAGTTAGTATATTATTACAAAATATTTCACAGACTATGTAGTATATTGATCTATTTTCCGGTCTATTGTAAGTTAGCATAGACAGAAATGTTTTATTCAATGCGCTCATTTTATTCGTATTGAAGAAATATTAGTAATTTATTGTTTTTTGTATAATTTTTAATCTGAACTCCCTTAAAAAACTTAATGAAAAATCAACAAGTTGTTTGAGAGTCCAAACAAAACGTCCCAAATTTAATTTGAATAGATTTTAAGGTTCAGATTATACATGTAATCAGTGTCAGATTTCACACATTAATGAGATATTCTTGATGGTCCTCTGGACATCCGCATAGGCCTGAATCTTCATAAGAAGAATGTAAAAAATTCTAAAAACAGGTACACGTAATGATGAGAGTTTACAATTAGTGTGTCAAGTATGCTTTCAAAAGAAAATTGCTGGTCCTTCCGGTACAACGTTTCTGCGAATAGTAGGCGTATTTGTTATGGCATACCGCATAGCCTGAACTTATAATGCAATGTAAAAGAAATCTGAAACAGGGTAACATTAAGATGAGTACAATTATGTGTTCTTTGATGCTTCAAAAACCACATCAACTGTAAATGAACAGTGAAAAATTTGTATTTTACTATGGATGATAAATATGATTTAACAAACACTTTCAAACTGGTAAAATGAAAGTGAAAATTGTATCTTTACTATGATGAAAATAGTGCTTTCAAAAACATCATCAAACTGGTAAAATGAATGTGAAAAATTGTATTTTACTTATGGATGAAATAATATCACGGTAAACATTCAACTCTTTAAAATTCACATTATGCTATTTGTGAAATTTATCATTATAAATTTATGATAAGACGCAGGGATGTTCTCACACATATCTACTATACCGTACTTGTAAAGACTGTGTGCATCATTTACAGAGAGAAATGCTTTTAATTACGTAGGTGCGTACCTACTGTTGAATCGAGCTGGGGTCTCTCTTTCAAGGATCGAGCACGACGAACTAACTGGACTCCTGCAAGTTTTAGCAGGATACAGTTGCCATAATAATGGCTGGTGCGTACGGACTACGTCATTCAGGTAGTGATGATCCCCCTCCTTCTCAACCCCTCCCTTCCCCTCCCCAAAGGCTATAGGATATTCAATGAACTGCTCGGCTAGGCCATATATTCAATAGAGCTGAGATCGGTTATATTTATTGAAATTGCAATGAAAATGCATTGGGCTAAGATGAATCAAATTTCCGGAATACTTGATATTCAGAGGATGGTAAAACGTGGAAAGTGAACCTAAACACTTGAACAAAAAAATGTCTGGCGGCTAGAAAAAAACAATTTAGAAAGGGAATGTATGTATTATCATTCTTAAAATGACCACAGTTTATTGGGCCTAATATATAAACCTGAAATAAAAACACAACAAATAAAAGTCACCTTTTTCAAAATACATATAAATTTTTAACGAAAACGGTTTTAGAGAAAATGATTTGACACGATGTTTACTGCACTATTGACTAATATTCGTGAAAACATATTAAAGGAACAATGTCACTTTATTCAAATTCACAAGGGCATTTTGGGGGTCTGTGATACAGCAATTTTTAACAAATTCGCTTTTTGGTGAATGGTTAACGGCTATATTATGGAATCATTTGTAATTTGGTGACACCTTACATCCTCCCTGTATTACTTGATTTTTCACTAATTACGTTAATTGAGAATCATCAAATGATTTCTCACTTCCTAAATTTTAAAATTGCTTGAAAATCATTAATTCACTTGAAGAAAAAAATTTGAATCAGTATTTTTGAAGAACAATGTTTCTTCATAAACATAAGAGGTAGAACATGACCATAGGTCGAGTGAGCACACTTATATAAATAAAGCAATAAAAAATTCATTTACTGTATCTTGGCATAAAAATGACTCCTTGAGCTTTATGAAAATTGACAATTTTGCTTAATGCAATCTCACTATGACTTGAACTTGATCGAACTAAACGACTATCACATTTTCACGCTGCAGTAACTAGTCAACGGAGTGTAGGAACACCTGGCAAATTATTTTGCTCAAAACTTGTTTTTGTTCAAAAGTTATAGGTATTTTGTAAAAAAAAAAAAAAAAAAGTGGTTACGTCAACAAATTCTATCCTGTATTCAGCGATCAATAAAACATGCAATATGGACCTTTTGACCCAGATGACCTTTGATGTAAACTTGTAGTATCATATATGCGACATTACCCAATATCATTAGTTCCACGTTTGAACAAAAATTTGAATGCAAAAAAAATGAGCGAAAAAGTTCTACAAAAACATTTTCGTAACTCATATCATTTGATTTTTGACCCTAAGATGACCTTTGACTCCTCATCCTCATACAACACAAAGTGTATTACCACATGATCATTTAGTACCAAGTAAATGAACACAATGTCATGCACAAATAAGAAATGGGAGCAAGTTAAAGAAAGAATTAATATTTTTGTAACAAGAAAAATGATGGCACATAGGCCTGTATCATTTGATCTTTTGACCCTAGATGACCTGTTGACTATCTTCACCAAAAAATTAGGTATTACACAGAGGATCATTTTGTATTAAGATGAAACAAATTGGCTGCACAGAAAAAAGAATCATGAGAGCTAAGTTAAACAAAAACTTTAACATTTTTGTAACAGACAATCAGGAAAAGATGTACCAGGTCTCTGATCGAACTTACATTCAGGCGAGACAAAAAAGGGGGTTGGGACTAATCTGTTTGTGTGTGTTTGTATAAGAATTTTAGATTTTTGCTCGAGATTGTTGGAATATAGTTTACAAAGGTTACGAGATTTGTGGTCTTGACGCTTAACCCACACCACATAATCATAGAGGACCAGAAATTACTACTCCAACCCAAAAACTTTGAAATAACCGCGAAAGTAAGATCATGTGCAATTGTCTGATAGACCTGAATGTAGAATTTATATCTGAATATAACTATGATTCATTTTATATGTGTGAGTGAATACAACGACTACTAATATAGTATCATGAGTGTGTCTTGTGTGATATGTGTGTTGTGTGTGTGTGAATGTGTGTGTGTGTTGTGTGTGTGTGTGTGTGTGTGTGTGTGTGTGTGTGGTGTGTGTGAATGTGTGTGTGTGTGCGCTGTGTGTGTGTGTGGCGTGTGTTGTGGTCGCTAGACCTCACAAACATAATTGTCTAAAACAATCAATTGTTGTGGAAGGGCGTTTTAAGTAGGTGTTGAAAAAATTCCCTCACTATGGTTTTGTTTTGTACGTCAGAATCCCACTTTTATGTCGCCCATCTACAATGCAGCATATGTGTTTAATTCCACAGATGTCATGTTTACCAACACCCCCCCTCTAGTATCACATACGCAATACACAAAAACAATGAGAGACAAACACAACCTGAACATTAAGACACAACAAGTATACAAACAAAATCACGCTGTGTCATATTTACGGACATTCATCACCCCACAATACTAGCTGGTGTATGTGTGTGTCGTGTGTGTGTGTGTATTTTTACATCACTAAAAAATAGTGTGAATAGTTTATAGAATATTAATAAATTTTATTCACTAAAATACATGAATATAATTCGTAAAGGAATTTAAATATTTTGGAACTATATAATGGAGCAATCAAAACAATACAAATATATTGCACTCAAATAAAGGTGTGTACAATGTTTACATGTATTTCAGGTATTCCAGAATTGAATGTTTCAACATAGCAGTAAGATGAAAATACATATGTACAAAAGAAAAGAAAATAAGGTAAATAGAACTGAGCTGCATCAACTGATGTAGACGTGAAATTAAATTTGGTACACTATCACATATTTACAAGTTAGGTTTTGGGGATTTTGTATTAATTGAAAGCTTTTATGCTCAAAGGTCATATCAAGCACAATAACAGATTTCGAAATGTCTTCATTTGTTTTCTAAAAATTATATTAAGAAAATCTCGGGGGAGGGGGGAACCCGGAGATTTTCGCCTATATTACATATAAAGCATCCAAAGAGGTTGATAAGATTTATCGACATAGATTTCGATGTATTTCACATTATAAGCATCAAAAGAGTAAATAAGGTGTTCGAAAATTTGGAGTCACCACCCCCCCCCCCCCTCCGTTTTTCTTATAATTATTTTTTTTTGTTTTTTTTTATAAAAAAAAAAAATGAAAGACATTCAGCAATTCCTGTTATTGGTGTGATATGACTTTGGGCATAAAGCTATTAAAAATAAAAAAAATCCCAAAACTAAACTTGGGCTTTATTTCGTGGGTTCATGTACAAGATCTATTTACAGTCGCAACCTCGCATTATCCTTCATCAATATAAGCAACACTTTTAATTGTGTCATGATCAGTGCAGTGGTTTGTTCATATTTCAATATGATTTTCCTCTAAAAATATTAAATAGAAATGATATAACTTTCCCTTAAATGCATTGTACAGAATGTTTCCAGTTTTAAAAATCTAGACTACCATGATGTCCCCATGCTACCATGTCTCTGATACGTCTCTAAAAATGAAGCCCTGAAAAAACTGACAGTTTAAAAGTCATTAAGTGCTTTGAAAAACGATGAAAATCATTGAGAGACCATTCAATTCCCCATAGACTGCTGTGTTCAGAATTTTCTATACGACGAGAAAAATAATGTTCAATATTGTACCTGCACATATTGTTAATAGTGACGCATAACGTCGTCGAAATTTGTGTGGTCCACTGTTGTATATTTGTCATTAAACACTCTCAGATATGTCAGATAGTCAAAGTTTACAATTTTTGTTTTTTTTAACTAGTTCCCACATGTTATATAGCATTTTAATTTAATATCATCTTCATTTCGATTGGCAGTTTGATACAAATAAATCACATATTTTTCACATAACATAAGAAACACTGTATTAATGTAAATTTCATGTGTACACCACATTCCGAATTGGTGTCAAGTCCCAAAGGACAAATATAATGGGTGTTTGACTCGACATTTCATGTCCCAATTTACACATTTCAATATAAGTGAGATACATGTCACAAATCATTACGATCTAATCTAACAAGTTATATGAAATTGTATGTGCCAAATATTGTATATATCAATGTTGGTGAATGAACTTTGAACTATCTATCACTAACACAGATATATTAATTGTCATTTGTCAGACAGAAGGCCTAAGCAAATGTTCCGCACAGAAGGGCCTTAACCTTTAATTACCTTACTACTTGAAAGCCATTGGCTCTTTCATATGAATCAATCCATGTGATATTTTTAGATGTCATCTGTCGTTTTTTAAGTGGCAGTATATCAAATACAGCCAATATTTCCACCAATTATAGAAAATTATTTTAAGGCTAATTCTGGCCAGGAAATATGCTAGGGACCTCTTTTCCAGACAACGAATGAATGCAATGGCAATGAATCACTTAATGAATTCCTCCCATCCCCATCCATGCAAAATGAATACGATTAATGAGTCGACACAAATATGAATTACTAATGAGTGAAAACAATACAAGATTGTATTAAAACACATAAAAATCACATGGGCTTATGCTTAAATTCATCTAATTGGTCTTGCTACCATGGTAACTTGAAGCTTTTCAAATTACATCAGTTGGATAGGACTGCGGACTGCGGAGGCATACCCATCGACTGCGCGCAGTCGAACTGCTCTAGTTAGATATGTGTTTTATTTCTAGATATCAATGTATTTATGTTTAAATATGTATTTATTATTAGATATCAAACATCATATTTGAATAAACTTAATCCTTCTAACCTGTTGCCTTTGGGAAGGAAACAGGAAGTTCTGAAATTCAACTGATTTGAAAATGATTAAACCAAGAAGTAGAGATATTACACATATATTATAATCACATCTAAATATATGATAGTTTCAGTCATGAGGAAATGTGTGAGAGTCATCTTCCTGTACAAAATTTTATTACTTTTTTTTTTTTGTTATTGAGTTGTGATACACAATGATATCTGTTCAGATACATGTGAGGTGGAACCATCAGAAAGGTCAAAACATCAAATTAGATTACAGATATTGTTAAAATTCCAGAAGCAATAGATGTATGATAGAGTGTAGTTGTGCCTGCGGTCTGACAAATTTGTCATCAAGCTTTTAAAAATCACACCAGCATCATTTCTAAGATCATGACCCCATCAACAAAGCTCCTGAATAGTTGATAACGTGTGCTCTTGTATTTCTAATTATTATGATAAGTTAACGATAAATGATGGGAGTGGGGGTAGTCTTCATCTTGGGGTGAAACTATTCTAGAATCAAATAAACTGTGCAAGGATTCTGCTGTGAAACTTTGGTCATCAAAAGTTGACTTGTTCTAAAATGACTTCCATCAGTATCCCTTGTGACAGACAAATCTGTTGTGTAGCTTTCTTTGGAATTTATTTCTATCGGGGCTCGAGAGTAACAAACTACTAGTATGCTCATGCTTAATTCAGCTTAAGTAAACAAATTCAAGATAAATCCTTCAAGCCAGGGGATACACTCCAGCTGGTGTATTCACTGATATATCTTTCAACCAGTTTGGTCCGATAGGCAGTTTTCATTTCTTCCAATCATGTCACTGCCCTTTAAAGGCACTGTATGGGTAAAACATAATCTATATCAACACTTCCTTCTCTTATATTAATGCATATTAATATTATATTAGTAATCTGAGACACATAGATCATTCATGATTGTAATATTTTTTTAATTGTGTTTGATACAGATCAAAATGAAGAACTGGAGGAGCTCTTTGGTGATGACAGTACAAGCATTTGTTCACATTCCAGGAAGAGAAGGATGGATGACAAGATGGTTCCTACGAACGTCTTGGAGAGTAAACAGAAGACTATGGTGTCAGGTGCAAAGTGTGATGTGATTATAAGTTCACGAAAAGAAAGGGTACATAATAGAAAGGATGTCGGAAAGGCTGATGTTGATTTGAAAGTGGATGAAGATGTGTTTGATCAGAAGGAAGACAGGACTGAGAATGAAACGTATGACTGTACATTTGCAGACAGTGATGACGCCCTTTCGGACTCTGACAGTGACTCTGTCAAAGGGGACAGTATGCCAGATGACAAACCATCAAGGCTAAATGTAAATCACACTTCAGCACTCCGCAGTGGGAGTAGTGGGAATAGTGGTAATAGTTTCAAAATTAATCAGTCGAGATGCATTGATGATGAAGGTAGCAGACATGGTAGTGATGATGATGATGATGATTATGATGCTGACGGTGAATCCATCATCCCATCCCAACCTTCTCAACACAATGGCAGCCAGCCGCTCTTTTCGGACGATTCGCAGAGTGATAGTCAGAGAAGCAGGGAGGATGTCGACTGCTGGTTGAAATATCTGCCCTGTGCTGGAGTGGGGAATCCCCGGCCAATGACAGTGGAATTGCCGTCTCATCTTCAACGTCCAGCAGGGTGGATATGACTCACCAGACCACTGACACACTTAGACCCAACGTGGTTACGATAACAAATACAATAACTGACGCTGATTCCGTACGCAGAAATGCCGCTACAACATCACAGCTGATCAGAACTTCCCAACCCACGAGCCAAGGTTGCTGTGTAAATTTAGGAACTGAAGAGGGTACTTCCATGAAAAATCTGAATTGTTGTGATAACAAGCTGAACCAGAGTAATGGCGATAAAGTGCAAAGCGATAGAAATTGTGCCACATCATCTCCGTTGTCTATCAACGATGAAACCGATTCGGATGCAACTTACATTTGCTCCCAGCATTCCGTAAGGTCGGAGGGGTCGTCAGTTATCGAAATAATAACGAGTCCACTTAAGAGCAGAGTCAGTCCTCGGGTGAAGGACAAGTCGTCGCAATTAGTCCCTCCCATTATGCTTAATCACCGGGTAAATGGGGATGCAGATATTGAATGCTCGCAGGTGTCGCTGCGTTCGGAGGGCTCGTCCGTAATCGAAATCCCCTCGTCACCGGAAACGCCAAAGACTAGTAATGGCAAAGAAAGCCGCTTATCGTTTACTTCCTGGAAGTCCGTTCAGGAAGTAGAGGCCGAGATACCATCCTCCCAGGGGTCAGTCAGGTCAAAGGGGTCGTCGGTGATCGAGATCCCATGCACTCCTTAGACCCAGAAGTCTGAAAGTAAACATGGGAACCTGCAATACATACATCAACAGAACCACTTAATGGAGATAATGCAAAGTCACTCTTTGTCTGTTTTGCCAAGTGCACTGTGGCATTGTAACACTGAGGAGATGAAAGTAGGTCAGAGGCTGAAGAAATTCCAGAAAGTGCATTGCATCAATTAAACTGATCTCTTGAATGGAAAATATCAGGACAAAACTTATAATCAATATTTTTTCTTCAAGTAAGGTAAAATATTGTAATTATTGTTTCATTTGATGTGCATGAATCCAACTGGAATTGTTTCGTAAAAAAATAGATTGTTGCAAAACTGATGCAAATTATGGTATTTTGTGGTATAGCAATTCCCTCCACATCAGTCAATGTCCGTTTCATGCATTAAAGGGAAATGACATGATTGGAATTAGTCCTGGATTTAGGCCACAGTGATACTACAATCAAGTATACCATTAAGGGTCTCAGCTGTGAAAATTAAGTGGTCAAACCTTTCCTCTTTGTTGAACAATTATTACCGAGAATTACAGTGACAATCAATTTTGTTGTGTAACTTTCTATGGGTTCAATTCCTATCTTGGACATACTTTAATGTAGTACTGGCGTATGCATCTTTCCTTCTCAGCTAAATAAATTCCAGACATACTTTAGCCAGGATATACACTCTAGCCAGTGAATATATGGGTATATGTTTCAACTCATTTGGATTTTGAGGCATTTTAGACTCCTAAGCATGTCACTGCCCTTCAAGGTATAAATTTACCATCTATAAGAGATTAAACCTTGTATTTCTAGTTTTGGTGAAAATGAGTTTAAGTATGTCTTGTCACTAAAAAGGCAGATTTTCTTCCATCCAAATCTCAGATTTAAATCTCAAAATATAGACCTGCTGTCCCAAGTTAAAATGAAAGTTATCACAATCATTACAATTGTCTTGTAAATAATATTAATACGAATACTAATACTAATACTAATACTAATACTAATACTAATACTAATACTAATACTAATACTAATACTAATACTAATACTAATACTAATAATATAATACTAATACTAATACTAATACTAATAAACAGTAACAATAAACAGTGACAACAACAATATGTCCATTTACATTGTGAGTTTCACAGTGCTTTACAAAACTATTCACTACTCGACTGCAAATACCTAAGAATAAATCCTTGCTTCTGAGTTATGTAATACAGTGTTTTTCATAAGGCTATAGTAGGAACAAAAAAAACCCAAAAACTTATTGATGAAAGTTTGCAGTGAGAATTTTGAGAAGCAAAACTATTTAACAAGTGGACGGAAGGTGCTTTGTCATTGGTAGAGGTCAGTTGGCCAATCAGAAGCAGTGAGGTTTGGTTCCCGCTCTTCCTGGAAACCAATCCAGTGATGTTTTGATCAGGAACGTTTGGTCAGGTTCTTGTTTTGAGTGTTCTCTGCTTTCTGATAAGAATTTTCTGTGTGATAGAATTGCATTGTAATGAATCTAATACCCAATTATTCTTGTACTAAATGTCTGGTCAGGTTCTTGTTTTGAATGTCTTCTGCTTTCTGATAAGAATTTCCTGTGTGGGGTAGAATTGCATTGTAATGAATTTGATACCCATTTACCCTTGTACTATACTACTTTGCCATAAGTAAGTTATGGTATTGTTGCTGATTTACAAAAAAAATTGTGGGGTAGTATTGCATTGTAATGAATTTGATACACAATTACCCTTGTACTATACTACTTTGCCATAAGTAAGTTTTGGTATTGTTGCTGATTTGTAAGCAATTTCGTGTGTGATAGAATTGCATAGTATTGAATTTGATACTGTGCATTTAATTTCTTTAGCATGAAATAATATTTGGTATGTTCAATAATATCTTATTTTGAGATTATTTTCTTTAAATATTTAGTTTATATTTTGATATATTCCAAATTATATTGTTGTGTGTATGAGATTATGTATTACTTTTAGTATTCAATTTATGTATTAAAATTAAAAAAAGAATTAAAAAATTAAAATTATGATCAATAAATTCTCAATACAACTACATGTATTGAGTAATTTGTCTATACTATATCTAATGGAATCATTTTATACCTTTTTATGTGTTTTTAATACAATCTTGTATTGTTTTCACTCTTAGTAATTCATATTTTGTGTCGACTCATTACTATCATTTTGATGGGATGGGGGATGGGGGAGGAATTCATTAAGTGATTCATTGCCAATGCATATCATCGGTTGTCTGGGAAAAGGGCCCTAGCATATGTTCCTGGCAGAAAAGCCTTAAAAGTAAATTTTCTATAATTGGAGAAATATTGCTGTATTTGATATCTGCACTTAAAAGACTGACAGAAGGATCTAAAAATATCACATGACATTGATTTCATATGAAAAGAGCCAATGGCATCAAGTAAGAGGCAATTAAAGGTTAACCCTAAAAAGGCTGGGGGGGGGGGCGGAATCCGCCCCCCTAGACGTTTTGCGCAAAATATCTGCGACGCGCAAAGCAGTTGCCACGGCGTTTCATGACTTTATTCTCTCGAATGTCGCGCATCTTTTGAGACCAAATTTGCGACGTCGGGGTACGCGGTTCCCAAGTTATGTAACATT
>JZLH01S0504517.1:0-10979 GCA_001188425.1 Eucidaris tribuloides
TTCAACCTTCAACAAAATGCTGTTGTGAAGTAACTTTGCAACACATGACTGTGCCAGAGTGATTTTTACAATTCATATTTGCTAAATTTTTGTAAAATGTCGAAAGAAGGAGTTCTTCCAGAAAATCTCCGCTATCGTTCTTCCAAGGCACAACACAGAAGTACTCAATTACAGAACAATATCAAAAGTAGAGAATCGACATTCGTGACACTCAAGTCATATTTGAAATCCCTCAAAAACACATACGTATGACTTTAACAATTTGATATGGTTGAATATAAGATTGAGACTATATAGGCTCGATGATTTTATGATTAATGATTCAAAGTGATGTTAGGTTTTTATTCTTCTTCTTATGGGCTTCTTGATTTGCTAAGTTTCACTTGACAAAACCTCATCCCCAATCTAATATGAACAAACATATTTTCATTAAAGACTTACTTCCAATAAGATTTGAACCAGGGATCTTGAGTTATGCACATAAGCTCTCTAACCACTGAGCCAAATGAAATTTGGTTGAAGCTCATGAATATCGATGATAGAATCGAAGAGCCTATAAAATCTTAACCTGAATAAAACAAAGTGGTCCATATTCTTAATGGAATATTAACTAGGACATGGCGGCTAAATGAGGTTACAGTATAGATAAGGTTTTTGGTTTTTGTTTTTTACCAGGGATTTTAGAATTCTTTCTATACTTCACACAATATGTTTTAGGGGATGTGTTCTACCACTCACTTAATGTGTTTTACTTTTAACTGATCAGAAATGGCACGCATATTTCTTCAAGTTGGACACAAACCGCTCTCTATGGCTTAGGTTAAAATATAGTGTCTGAAGTTAAACTTCCCTTGAGAATACGGACCATTGAGTACACCGACATATTTTCATCCACGTTTTTATGTATAAGTTAAACTTTTCTAAGGCATCAATGCCAAAAAAAAATCATCCACACACAATATTTCAACCTTAAATTTCATTACATTGCCATCAAATTGAATAAACCGTTTCTCCTCCGACATACACTGGCACTAGGCCTTGAATACACGACACCACCTTTTCGCTAGAGCACTTGTGGCTATTACAAACTCCCTGCACAAGTCGTTACAAAAATGTTCCACACCAAAACACTAATACTCTTTCCAAATTAACAAAATAAAATCTGCATTGACAGTCATTAACGAATGCCATGTAAACTTGTAAGAAATCAGTACATTTCATACTTGTTTGCGAATTGTCATCCAAAAAATATCAGATTGAAAAGAGATATTGATACAAATATGCATAATCATACATGAAAATTTTCTACTCATTGTCACCTCTGACACATACAAGTTCAGTCTTGTATTTCTTTGTAGTTTCTCACTGATTTGAGAAAAGTGCATCCATCAAAATCTGAAAAAAAGTAGCAGAAATAAACTTCCACACTGAAATTGATCTTGTCTTCTAAACATGTAACATGCTAATATATTCAAAGCATATCTAACTCTGAGAATTACAGAAACAGATTTCGAAATATATTCTCAATATGTTGACTTGTAACAATCTTTACACACAAATAATCATAAATGATTTAAATAAGGTACATGTATGTCTAACTGGTTACAAGGTTTTTATCTACCACAAGTTCATCAAACATCTAGAGATATTCTAATCACCTCCACTGATTTACAAAGAGACCAAATTTCTGCACATACTAATCAACAAGAACATCAAGTTCACATTGATGATATAACAGCAGAAGTGATTGGTCAGGACGGGCTGTACACCACCAAAGTAACATGAAACAAGCACTGTGATTGGAGGAAAGTTGTGGTCTGGCACTTAACCCTGTGACTCTGATTTTACTTTGAACACACTATCTTCTTGAGGTATATTCTTTCAACCAGACCTTGTAAAATAAATTTGACATTTAAAATAATGCACTGTGTACTGGTGGTTAACTTTAAAAAACCTTTTTTGTTACGAATATTTGTTATGAAAAACTGGTGCATTATTAGTTTGCTGTGTATAGTCCCTATCTTGTCACTCACAGTGACAAAATGTCATTTAAACCATAATCACTTCTCTCATATTTCATAGAATATAGCATTCCAACTTCATTTCATGACTTAGCCATTCAAAGACATGCTGCCAGCATAGGTGTGTCACCCCTTGATCCCACAAACCAGTGGGTACCACACCTATGGTCAGCCCAGGTCCTATTTAACTTCATTTTCATGACTTAGCCGTTAAAAGGCAGGTTGCCAGCATAGTTGTGTCACCCCTTCATCCCACAAACCGGTGGGTGCCGCACCTATGGTCAACCCCAGTCCTACTTGGGAGTAGTCCTATTTACCTTCATTTCACGACCTAGCCATTAAAAGGCATGCTGCCAGCATAGGTGTGTCACCCCTTCATCCCACAAACCGGTGGGTGCCGCACCTATGGTCAAGCCCGGTCCTACTTGGGAGTCTGTGGCTGATTCTGTGCCTGTAAACCAATGTGTGGCTGCCCCTGCAAGGTCTGATGCACGGATAGGTGCGTGACCCCCGAACTGCTGGAATTTGGGGACGTGGTCCCTGACATGACTTGCGCTGTGGTGGCCTTGGCCGATGAAGATATTGGAAACTGACTGACATTAGGGCTGGCTGGGTAGACAAAGTATGTCGGGCCCTGGGGCATGGCGGGGGATGCTACGGGGATACTCTGTAGGGCGGGGGAGGCCGGCTGGGCGGGGGAGTTGGTGGACAGCTTGACCAAGGGAGACAGGGGCTTGGTGTTAGCCATGTGGGGGGAGAAATGGAACTTGGTGATGGTGGGGGAGCCCTGAGGGTTGGGGGAGCCCCCCTTGGTCAGTGGGGGAGGGGGGTGGGGGTGGGGTCAGGGTGAATTTGGCCGTGACTGCCGAGTTGCCACTGGTGGGTGGGGTGGACGTCAGGGTCATTTTGCTGGTGCTCGGGCCGCCGAGACGGACGCTCTTGACCGAATTTAGATGGAGTTTGCTCGGCGCTGGTGACTTAGGAGCTGACGCACCTGGGGAATTCATAATGAAAAAGAGTACAGGACTGTTCAGTTTTTGAGTTTCATTAGTTAACTATCCAGTCCCATATACAGTATAAAGTGTTTTCGCTAGCTTATCAATGTTTTCATCAGTTACATCATATCTCATTGAATTGTTAATTCAGTATAAACCAGAAAGGACACTACATTCCAGCAAAACGAAAGTCATTATTACATTCCCACACGCTATGGCAAAATAATATGAGGAAAGGTCGTTTTCATAATGCAGCCAATGGTTACTGAAACAACTTAGCTTGCTGTAATATTTTTGGAATATAGAAACATATGAAAAGTTTAGAGGAGAAGTAATTTGAAAATACATACATTTAGCATTCAGTAAAACCTCACAATTACAAACAAAGTGCATCATGTCCACTTCCTTAGTATTTTGGCTCTGTAAAGCGCTTAGAGACAGGCAATTATGCCTATGTGCTACGCTCTACAAGAAATGTTTCATTACAGTCTGACCTCGATTATACAGCCCTCAGTTTACCGGATCTCTCTATTATCCGGACAAGGGATTTACCAGTCACTATACCAGTAATTGATACCCCTTTATCAGTAGTGTACACACATGTAGACACCTGCTGGGTATCAGGGGAACAATAAATAAAGTGTCACTTGTATGGAATCTGTTGCTATTTGTGCATGGTCTGTGGTTTATTATATTCTAGGTAATGCCATGTCCCCCCCCCCCAACCCCTAATATCAATACAAAGTACAGTGTTTCAGCATTCTCTCTCTTATCTGGCCATATCACTTACATGTATCTGGATGGCTGCTGGTCCCAAAGTGGCTGGATAACCCAGATTAAACTGTATTGTTCTTATTACCTGGCATGGATGGGTCATCATCTTTCCCTTCTTCGTCCCATGTCTGTTGCATTATCTTTTGTCGGACCTCTCGTATCTTCAGCTGCAGGCAGTTCTTGGAGGGGAACATATCCTGGTGCTTGGCCTGGAAGGCTGCAGTAGCAGCAGCTGGTACAGGAAAACAAAATTAAAGGTATAAAGAATCTCATTTGCAACCCTCCCATAACACAGCAAAACATTATTCATGTCCTTGGGCTATTTCTAAAGGACTTGCCAGTGAAATCTGAAGATGAAAATATAACCCAGATTTTGAAATATGCATAAAAACCAATAGTTGTGAAGTGTATGTTCTAAGCACAATGTTCCAAGTCTCACTTAGTATATCAAACTGATTACAGTATTTATGTTATACCAGACAAAATCAAAATGGAAGTCAAACGTTAACTATAATTTCACTAATACATTTCTAGCTCGTACACTTTGATGAAGGTTCTTAAATAGCATTTTCTTCTTTATACCAGCGTATTTGCTCAATGTTTAATTTTACGCGTACGGCCCTTAATGACAATGAATAAGTTTCCTGTTAATAGTCTATTGATTATAAGCTATGATTCATCCAGGTAAAAGATCCCAGCCACAGGGGGGCATGTCATACCCGAGGGGAAGTAGCCATTGGTCTTGAAGAGCTCCATGACCAGGATTCGTCGTTGATCCAAGATACGACGGAGAGTCGACAAGGAGGACGAGGTCGTGGCTCGGTCTGATAACTCCACCTCATACTCCTCCATCTCATCTAAAGAAATACAAACAATACATACTTAAATACAAATGAATGAGATGCCACAGGAAGCATTCTAAATTTCCTGAAATTCATGTGTGAGAGAGTGAAAGAGCCTGAGTATATTCAAGCTAATTTATTCCCGGACAAGCCCCCCAAATTTTGATACAATGCCTTCACATCCAAAAAGGAATTCCAAAAATAACAAAAGTATAATGTTTACACTAAATAAAAAATCCTCTTTATGAAAAAAAAATCAGTAAATTAGGGAAATTCTGGAAAAATATTGATTTGTCTTGAAAAATCAGGAAATCCATAAATTTCCGGAAATGTGGCATCTCTGATAAAGGATGAGAAATGAAGTAAGTATTAATGGCCATAAAACAGTTGAGGATCCCTCCTAAAGGCAGAAGTTATAATTTGAAGTGGCTGGTACTCATGAAAGGAGACTAACTTAGTCCCCTGACTAACTCTGGAATGTTAGTTGCCTGCGTGTGACGTCGTGTGAGCATTGTTCTACAGTGGTACAAAACGATAAACCCTCACCTCCACCTCCACCTCCTTTTATGGAAAACCACTTCAAACAAGATTTATTACACATTTTGTGCCTTCATCTGTAACAAATAACTATGTAATTTTCATTCTGAAATGAATTGAAATTTTCATGTCAATGCTCTTTAAAATATGTTCTTATAATATGACTTATCAAATAAGTTTACCTACCTCTCTGCATGGTACCACTGAGGGCCTCTGCACCGGCCTTGTCATTGAATTTGAAGACGGAGTCGTCACCGATGACGCGTTTGCCGGGCGTGCTGGGCTCAGAGCTACTGGAACTCCTTCGATGCGGGGATTTCAGCTTGCAGGGCGATGTGGGGTCATTGTCTGAGTCACACTCACTCTTACCTAGTGGAGATGAAGAGATAACAATTTGAGTCGAGTTGAATTTATTTTCTGCACTCATATTTTCTTTCATAACATTAACATATGTAACATAAGTAGGTTCAATTTACAAACATATCATTCAGAAAAGATTGAACATAATACAGACTACAGAAAATCATATATTTTTAAAAGAAAATGATAAATAGATACACAAAGCATATGACAGAAATATAATAAGTTTTTCATTTACAACTCACATTACATACATTTGATGCAGAGGGCCGCCGTTATAAGCTACGTCTGAATAGACGGACAGCCTAAGTAAATTAACATTTCCATTGTAAATACCTTATCCAGTTTTATACAAATACTTGGTACTTAGGAGTGGTGCCTGTTGATGATGGTCCTAACTTGCGAGTACAGTTTTCAGTAGATTTGATTCCTCCATCCTAGAAAAATTATACACCACTTTAGAGCAGAAAATCTCTCCTTTTAAGATGGGTTACTTATATATAATCTCCTATAAAGCGAAACACAAGATCATAGTTTACCAACTTATGATGCAATTTGTGGTGACAGGTCACATATAACATATTAAGTTTAGAAAAACAGAGAAAATAGTCACTTAAATCAGTAAATATGACCTACTTGTGGATCCCTTCCTCTTGCGTCGGTAGCTGCTGACGATGGCTTCTGGAGTCAGGGGGATGACGTTGAGGTCGTGGGTGTGTTCCTCTGGGTGGTACTCCGGCAGCTGGCGAAACTGAGCCTCAAAGTTCACCTCCTCTAATACCCTGTGGTTACAATAAGAGTTGCATCAGTGAGGTTATTTTGCTACCCGGAAACCGGACTTCAATATCTGGACGGTTCCGAATAACCTAAAACAAGATTGTTTGTCATAATATTTATATTCGCTGTTGATGTTTGGGTAATCTCCACTGTCAAATGAACAGTTACAATCCTGTGAGCATATAATTGTCAGACTGCCTTCTTTATTAATAGGCAGCTTTCGTTTTGACAACGGACGGACTCAAGAACGGTAATCCGATACCAAGATCGATCTGCACATGCACCACCCCAGCATCGCTGTCCGCGTCGAGGAATCGAGAACGGGTTTTTCAGGGAATTTTCGTTCTGAACGAGTTGAGGACAGCAGCCAATCAGCGCCTGTACAGATGATGTCAGTGCAAATCGCACGTGCGGAGGCTGCATTTTGTAAACAAGCTCTCGCACGTTTTCCGGTAGGGGGTGTGTCAGGGGGTCAGATGACGTCACACGCACCGCCGCTCGCGTTCTCTGTCCTATTTTGCGAAACTGCGCGTGAATGACCACGGACGGACGGCTAGAACGGATTGCTCACTGTTCTCGTTTTCGTCCGTGGTGGCAAAACGAAAGCTCCCTATTGTTCACAAGGGGAATACAACACTAGAAAAGATTATCTTCCTACCTCTCTAAACTGACAAGACTCACCATTAAACCTTACCCCCAGACTGATCTGCATTCGTCACAATCTAAATCACTGAATAGAGGTCAGATTTTCTCCCCCAGTAAGTCCTGATGACCTTCCATAATATCAATTGCACCTGAGAGCTGAGTGAGATGAACATGTGAACTTTGTACACAAACTTCTAAATAACCGTAATGACGGATTCATAACCAGTTTTTACTTTTGAGGGTCGGTGGCCGGTTGATAACCACATTGATACACCTTTAGTTACAATGGAAGATTTGTCTTGGAGACACTCATTCACCTTGTAGAAGCCCCATTTAAAACATCGTCAAACTTTGATATTTGATTTACACGATAGTTTGAATGGACAAATAAATATCCTAGAACACAAAACTTGAGATGGTTATAATGTCACTAGCAAAATGTACTGATAAATATTGGTATATGAATTACGAATTACTAATGTCCTGTGGACAAAAATTCAATAACACAGCACTCTATGGGGGTAAAACTTAAATGGTCTTTCATTTTGTTTACTTTTTAAAAGCACTTGACTGTTTTGAACTACATTTTTTTTCAGTGCTCCATTGATAGAGCTTATCACAGGCATGGAGGATCACGTATCTCAGATTTTCTAAAATTAGAAACATCGTTAAGTGATGTCTTTAAGCTAAAGCCTCCATTCCTCCGTGATATGGAAAACGGGAAAAAATCATCGAAATGGGAATCTCGGCCGTCGATAGCGCGATCGCGCCGAAAATCGGCACGCACGTTATCCATCACGTAATCTACAAGACAGTATAGTTAATTAACCGGAATTAATTTCATATTAATTAATTATGCTAATTTATGCATAAAATCATAATTAAGCTGTAAATCACTAATTAAAGCTCCAAAAATGCTAATTTTGGGGTCTGAACACTTTTTTTAGCGTTCTTAGCAAGTTTACTTCAAAAAAATCCGGAATCAAAATTGATTTCCTATGTATTTTATTGTTTTTCCAAATTTCTTATGTATTTCTTTGTTTTTTCAACCTTTTGTTTTCTATTGTTTTTTCGATTAAATTTGTTGGGGACACTTTTGCGATCATAAACAGCACAAAATTAATTGATTTCAATCAATAAAAGTAAAAATAATCATACATTTATGAATTTTGGCTGAAAACACAATTTGTATTGAAATTGTACACAAAATCACGTTTTTGAGCGGTTTTTGGGGTGACATGCAAGTACAAACTGTTACGTAACTTCGGAACCGCGTACCCGGACATCGCAAATTTGGTCTCAAAAGATGCGCGACATTCGAGAGAATAAAGTCATGAAACGCCGTGGCAACTGCTTTGCGCGTTGCAGACATATTGCGCGAAACGTCTAGGGGGGGGGATTCCGCCCCCCCCAGCCTTTTTAGTGTTAACACGGAAAATAGGACATCATGTAGTGCTAAAGTAATAACCTTAACCCGTTGGAGACTAAGTACGAGTTAACTCGTGTTGGGGTCTATGGAAAATGCATGTTATAGTGAAATCAAATTGTTTGCAACAGGTTAAAATTAGTAGCAAATTACAAAATAAACAAATATCAAAATGTCTAATATCATTCTTTAACTCAATAATACCATTACCAAGCATGGCAGTAACTGTAATCACCCTAGCCAACCCCTCTGCGGGCCCCTCTGCCAGCTACGGCTGCTCCATTTCACTGAGGCCGAGTTATAATCTTGCTAGTATTATACAGATATTGACTGGTACAGGGTGTAATATAACATTCTTTGGACCGTCAGGGAGTTATATTTTCCCAAGGGATTATATTTTCCCGAAGCGCGCAGCGCTGAGGGAAAATATGATCACGAGGGAAAATATAACTCACTGACAGTCGCAAAGAATGTTATATTACCCCGCCTACCAGTTGATATCTGTTTATATTAGATGGCCTTGATATACGCTTACAGTCGGTGATTTAAGTTCGGTGTTGGTGTTGAGGAAAGAAAATCAAGCACCGGAGCCCCTCACTTAGGCAGACGATACCGATTGCAGCTATCGATTGCACACACTGTAGTGACGTCAACGCGCATCTCACGGTGTTAGAATGAAAGTTACGCCGCGATGGCCCGAAAATCATGAACATTTCTACAAATGACACCAAAAATCATCTCTGCCTGTCGTAAAATTGTATGGATGCTGAAAGACAGCCCGTCTTTTTCTTGCATTTCGCATATGGAAGGTAAATATCAGTTTGACAGGATTATGTGTCAATTTTTAAGGTGAAAAGACATTTTCAGGCGGGTTTGCGTCGCACAAAGCTTACTCCATAGCCAACACACACAGACGCATTGGTCGTATTAAACGCGTACGAGGGCTGCAGACGTTCGCAAAAATATATTCGGCTGGGAAAATAATAATGCGCTGTGAAAATATAACATTTTCCGATCGCTAGCAAAGCCAGTAATCATTGCTGACGAGCTGTGGATCCAATCACATCTTCGGAATGTACTAGCCATCTAATATTAGTAATATGTGGCATTTATATACATGCTGTTGAGTAATGAGGAAAATCACAGAAAATGAAAAATTTGAAAATGAAATTTTGATTTTGTAAAACTGAGAAAGGAGGGCTTAACTTTATGTCTCCTTCATGAAATGGAGCAATGGCTGGGGGGGGGGGGGGGGGTGGTGGGGGGTGGGGGTAGTAACTCACCTTTCCATGCCATCATCTAATCTTACCTCTTCGCTTCAAGGATGTTGAATTCCCTCCTTCCCTGGCCATGGCGGATCCTGTCTGACCGCCCTGCCCCTGCCTCGGTGGACACCCCATCAGTGGAGTCCTGGCCACGGGGTTCCCCTGTCTGTCTGGGGGATTCCCCCGTTTCTCCCGTTGCATCACTGGTATCCATTTGGGTTGGTTCCGACCTGTGATCTGGCTCTTGCCCACTTGATGTGTTAGACTCTCCTTCATTTACTGAATTGACAAATGCATGTGGAAATTATTGTTAGCATGGAAAATGTATTTAGAAGCATTTGTAAGAAAAAGAAAAAGTAAGAATACTTAATTTCTTTCCAAAAAGTGCTTTCAATAATTCACGTTAATGACTTTAACAGAAAAATTACTTTTTTTTGGGGGGGGGGAGCATGTTTCCTCACGTGCCTTTGTAAAAATAAAAGTAAAATATACAATATTTTATTCTCCATTTGTATTTTGTCTTCATACTTAATCTATAGCGCAGTATTTCGGTGGCTGATGTACTGATGCTAGCAACTCATTTTGGTGGAAAGTAGATTTAGCACCAGTTTCGCATTTCACATTATACTGACACATGTATATGGGCAATTCCATGATTAGTTACGTTACACTTTATGACAAACTTTACTCAACATTTGGCTCTTACATGAATATGCTCTGATATTATTTTTCTGTTTTGGTACTGTCAGTTCTCTAGACTGGCACCTACTTCACAACATTAAGCAAAATCATGAGACATGTTTCAGTGGGTAATAACAAGAACTTTAATTATGGTTAGTTACGTTACATTAAGAGGACATGGAAAAAAATGACAAGTCTTTGTCCTCAAAGTTTCCTCAATCTGTTTTCAACTGAAACAAACTGTGGTATTCATGCTATTTCTGGCATCTTGATAAGTCATTTGATATATAACTCATTGATAAAAATCTTTTTATTTTAACTACAACATCAAAAACATGGTTAGTTACGTTACATTTTGTCCATCCACACAAATTTGCGTTTATTCATGTCTTTTTCAGATTTAGTTTGCATATGTGGGGCTTCATTACTTTCAAAACAATAAGAGGCTATTGGCATGAAAAACACTGCAGAATAAGTGATAATTTTTCATAAAACTGAGATTCAGTGCGCAAGCGCCTGAGATAAATTAAGATACTCTATGTTAGTGCTTGATTTCTCCTTAGTAACAACATACAGGATAATCCGTCCCAGGTTGGGAGATCGCACTCCGCTGGCTAGTGTATATTGTGGATGATAGCGTATTTCGGATACTCATG
>JZLH01S0504517.1:30384-40942 GCA_001188425.1 Eucidaris tribuloides
CAACAATAAAAAGTAAAAAAAAAACTTATGGCATTTACAAACGAACACAAACATAATCTCACAGAACCTTTCAACCACATTAACACAACAAACAACAAACTAACAAAAAGTGGCAGGAGATTGATTTACATGGGTTTTCATGTTAATCTTCACGTGGATCTTTGATTTCATCAGTTTTCATTGATTTTCATGACATGATCAGAGTTCAGTAGGCCTATCGGGTGGATGACCCACGTGCCCGCACCACCGCCTGGCACCGCTTCGCCATGATGCTGATGAGCTTTGTGATTTGTTGCCGTGGGATGGCATTCCACTCGTCAATCAGTAATTGACGCAGACTTGCCAATGCTGTTGCATTTGTGACTCTCTTCCGTACAGCCCGGCCGAGTCGATCTCTCAAATGTTCAATGAGGTTGAGGTCTGGGCTGCATGCAGGCCAGTCCGTTCTCGTGATACCCTCTCTCTGAGAAAATCCATGAAAATCTAGCTAATGCCACTTTTTTATTACTTTGTGGTGTTAATGTGGTGAAAGGTCTGTGAGATTAAATGCCTTATGTTAAGTTTTTAAATGCCCATACAGTGTACATGTTTTTTGTTTATTTGTTTACATGTTGTTGTTGTTGTTTGCTTACTTGTGCAGGTGTTTGTTTCCATCCATGCCAATGTTCACATTAGAATGCATAACGACCGAAGAGACGTTGGGGAAACTCACTCATCATCAACAACAGAAATTGTGTGACTTACCGAATTGGCTTCATGATTTGCAAGGCTTTTCCAATTTACACTTTACACCCACATTTTAAGATACTGCTCCTTTCCTGATGGCATATTCACATAATAAGATAGCGGGTATCATTTTAAAGAAAATTAAATAATCTTTCAGATGATACCAAGGTTGCATTGATTATTACTACTAAACGGGAGATATAATCGATCAAACTCAGATTTCCATACTTTTTTGAGGAGTTTATTCACTGTTTGAAAGGACTACACGGTCTTTTTGAAGAATTTTTCAGGGCTTCATTCCTAGACTTTATCAAAGACACTTATTATGTAGCTCTGAATTTTCAACAGAAAACATTGTTAAAAGTAAATAGCATAATTGGGGGTAGTCCTCAACTTGAACTGAAACTATTCCAGAATCATGTAGACCATACAAGGAATTTGCTGTGAAAATCTTGTGGTTAAACGTTGACTCATTCTAAAAGAACTAATATCAATATCCCTTGTGGCATGCAAATCTGTTGTGTAGCTTTCTATGGGATTTATTTATATTGCGGGCTTGACAGAAATAAAATACTGGTATGTTCATGTTTGATTCTCCTTAAGTAGTCAAATTAGAGACAAATCCTTCCAGCTGGGAGATCCACTCCAGCTGGTGTATAGTTGGTACATGTTTCAACTCATTTGGTTCTTGAGTCATTTCAAGTGTTCCCAATCATCTTATTAACCTTTAAATTATTATTCTGCTAAGACAGAGTACTTACCTCTTGTGTTGGATTGGTGGGTGGGGTGGGTTTGGCCGATTTGAAATCCGTCGGACTGCCGATGGTCATGTGACTCAAGCTGAGAGATCGTTTCTTCGGTGGAAGCTGTTCAATGAAGGAGTTATGATATAAAGATGAAATCAGCTTAGTTACTTATACTGAAGTTTTGATCAACAAGATTGAAACAAAACGATAGATTTAATTTACGAAATGATCAAGGAGGAAAAGGTTTCTCAACACAGTTTAATAATCTTGTTGATTTTGCTCAAGATGTGGCAGCAAAAATGGCTATTGTTCTGAATGTAGTGTAAATAACAACAAATATAGAAGCTCGAAAATCACCAACATTGCAGAATACTCAAGAAGACTTTTTAAATCAGAGAATCTATATATCAGGATAAAATATTTTTCTTTCAAAATGTGGACTCTTTTGTGTTTTTCTCAGGAAACTTGCCATTGTTTTGAAATATCCATGAGACACTTTGTATGATGAAGGAAAACTATAAGATTCACTTTCCATGTTTGTTTTTGTTTTTTTTTTTTTTTTGTCTGTTGCATTATTACTCCTATAAATCCTTCATCACTTAACTAACCATTTTCAACCTTTTGAACCGACAATCAATATTTCATTGACATAATGTTAAGAAGGTGCCTATCATCACTTCGGATGACTAACACAGGATCTATTATGGAACTTCTAGCTAGAATTTTTGTGATTTTTATTATCATTTTATATTTTAAGACATTAATTTATCACAGATTTGTAGACTAACCTGCAACATGGAGCTCATGAGGGTTTTGTCACTGGAAACAGGACTCGGTTTGGCACTTGTCATCTTCTCTTTCTCTGCACTGTTGACGGGAGACGTCATCTTGTTATCCTCCGACTTTCCTGAGATGCAAAATAGAACACAGTACAATCATACGCTAATGATTAGTTGACCAATGAAAGGCATATAGTACATTGACACATTGTTAATCAAACTTGGTATCATTCTTCAACACAGCAGGCCAATGTCATAAAACGAATTTACAATGGGTAATAAATGCATATCTATAATTCCATCACATTTCAAAATTTGCCAAAAATATTAAAATGTATAATATTGCACCCTGATACAGAAGAGACTAGATATTACTATTTTCATTTCATACAGACAGAGATATATATATTTATATCCATCATTATACCTCATTCGTCAACTGCGCATCATGTGATTTATGATATTCCAAGTAGAGCCGTGGAGGTGTTACCCTTATGATGACAATCCGTGAAAATTTGACTATTCCCCACTTGTCGTTATAATTATGACACCTCCATGGATTTATCAACAACAGTGATCACTAGCTGAGAGTTAAGTAATGCCGTGGAATTGTTTTTATCGCAAACTATCTGTTTCAAATTCAACTTAAGAATGATTCCAAATCAGGATTCAAGAGTTCCAGTACAACATGTACATGTAAGTAAGTTTCCAATTTGTGACTACTTTGTGATTTCCTTGTTCATAATAATTGATGATGGTTATAATAAAAATATGTGCTGGCGTGAGAGTCTCTGCATGAAAATATGGCACTCTAAGTTACATGCACTGTGTTTTCCTGTGCACCTCGGGGAAAATAGTGCAGTTTACATAATCTTGGGGTCGTCATAGTTCCAACCACAGACTATTGTACCAGTGAATATTAGTATAATACCTGGCTCCAAGACAGAGGTGGGCGTCGACTCCATTCTTGGCGTGTCATCAAACAGCCTTCGTTTCTCCCTGTGGACCTCGGCATGGATGGGACTCCTGGCATGGGGTGGACTCATCATACGGCTTGGACTACCTCGGTGAAGTGGTCCAGGACTAGTCAGCTGGCTTGGACTCGTGAGTGGGCTCATCAGGCTAGAGGGGGACATCAGGTGGAGTGGGCTGGGGACGTGACTGGGGCTGGTGACCCTGGCTGGGCTGGTGAGGGGTCCGGGGCTGGTCAGGGGACCGGGGCTAGTCATGGGGTGGGTGGGGCTAGTGACGTGACTGACGGTAGAGCTGGACCCGCCGCTGGAGGACTTCTTGCGCTCCCGGCTGCACCACTTCCAGTCGGGGTGAGCCTTGAAGTGAGCCTCTTTTACCTGGAGGGTAAAATGAAAAAAAAATAATAATAATGAAATTACACTTGTCATCAATAGAGACAATAAGCATGCGTAATGCGCATAAAATGACTTGGTCACACAAACCTTAAAAGTAAACAGCATGATTGGAGGTAGTCCTCAACTTGAGGTAAACTATTCTTGAATCAAGTAAAGCATTTAAGGATTCTGCTGTTAAAATGTTGTAGTCAAATGTTGACTATTTTACAAGAACTACCCAGTATCTGTACCGACAGGCAAATCTGTTGTGTAGCTTTCTAGGAAATGAATTTCTATCTGGGCACAAGAGTAATTCAATACTGGTATGTTCGTGCTTGATTCTCCTTGAGTAAATAAATTCACAAGCCAAGATATACAATCCAGGTAGTAAATACATTGATACATGTCTGAACTCCATTGATTCTTGAGGCATGTTCAAGCATTCCCAATCATGTCCTTAGCCCCATGATAAATCATTACACACACATATGTAGACATATTTTTGGTGGAAAAGATGCTGAATTAAATTTGAATTAATTATTTCCACTTCAGTAAAAGACATGATACAGAGAAATTATATCCATAAATGACTATAATAACTTGATTACTTAATTTCAAATTGAATTGAATGTTCTGAAATATACTGATGATTTCGTTTTTGCTTCAAACATATACGATCTCAGACCACTAACTCCCCTATTACCACTGCAACAAATCTCCACAGAACTCCCACAATCGAAAATAGGGCAGAAGGTACTATTGCCCAACCAGTAAGTCAGTGTGTGCATACTCCATGGTGGTTCCACTAGCTTCCATAGATTGTTATGCAGGTAAATCTGCAAAGTTTGCAATTTTACTAAATAATGCCAAATTTTCATAAATTTGCTTTTACATGTATGTCATGAAGTGACAATTGCACGTTACATCACAATTTGTTGGGTATGTACACCACAAATGTTAAACGGGTGATTTTTACAGGACTTTTCAGTTCTCAATCTTTGTTGTTAATGTACGGTCAACCAGAAGTTTGTTGGACGAAGTTATCTTGAACAAGCGTGCCCTCTACTGCTGAATGCCATATTTGCGATACTGAGAATTGCATACAAGTGATATTCTGTTACCTGGAATGCTAGTTCATGGTACTTCTGTTTCTCCTTTGGTTTGAGGGCGTACCACCACTCCCCCAGGATCTTGCTGACGGTGCGGTTGTCCTGGTTGGGATGCCTTTGATGAACCAGGGCCCGGTGACGCTTGCTGAATATCATGAAGGCATTCATGGGCCGACGCACATGGTCTTTATCTCGACTCTGCAAAACAAAGGGGGAAGAAAAAACAGATTAAAGAGAATCTACAGTTCTGGTTGATGATGGAAAATCTTTCATCAAAATTCCACATTTCATGGTTTCCAGGTGAAAGTATATTACATTTGCATTATACTGTGGGACTAATTCACTTCATACATGTATGTAATAAATAGTTGTAAGATTGGCAGTTTGATCATGTTAAGTTCCCATCTAAGTACCCCTAAGTTGCAATGTCATAATTAACATTGTCCCACACTTTGATTTCTGTGTTAGTACTTTGTCAGCAGTGGGGATTTATGGAGAGGATTTGTCAAAAACAAAGTATTCTGTTGTTTTCACCTATCCTCTCCTGTACTATAGTGACATTTTCAGAATACCATCGGTCCACAGGTTGTTTAAAAAAACAGCTGATATTAAAATTATGTTGTTCTGCAAGTACTCGATCTTATCTTTAAGAATGTGTTTTTTGTACAGCAGAGTTCCAAACATTTTAGGGAAACAAAATTCCCCAAGTTTTCCCTGACTTTTCCTTGATCAAAGTTCAAGATTCCAGGATCATCATTATCATATTGACAAAATTTTGACAATAATTATATGCCCCATGTCCATGGTATGGACACGAGGTGAGAAAGTCGCACCACTGGACAAACAAAATTCCCTGATTTTTCCCTGATATGAGGGACCTTTTCTCAAATTCCCTGGCTTTTTCCTGACTGGATAAAGGGGATTTGAGTGTGTATTACTGTACTAACATGCCAATTTGAAAGGTACATGATGAGGAATTTCTCCATAATTTGTCCACACACAGTGAGTTAGCATCAACTTATTTTCAAAATACCAATTTTTTTTTCCATCTACATGTAAAACGAGAGACCCTGTAATTTTATAGTATACATTTTATAGTTAACCCATTGGAGACCTTATAAGAATGAGATAACTCAAGATAGGATCTATGAAGATTAAAGAAAGAGCACTATATTGAAATCAAATCGTTTCCAATGGGTTAAAACTATCCAGTTTCTTGCCAACACTTACAAATTTTAATCCAGCCATGAAGTAGAGAAGCAATATTGGCATTGACACATTTGTACATGTACGGTACATTGTACATCATCCCAAAAATCCCACACAACATTATTTATGCAGACTGGGATTTTCCATGCTTGTACGACAACAGGATATTGCAAATAACTGGAGTTCTGTACTCTATCCAATGTTTTTTGGCAACAAACTCAATCCGACCGCCCACTTGAAATGTGATCCTTGCATGCTCTACAGGTAAAAGAGACTGTCAGACCAATAGATCTTATGGAATTATAACTACATGTACATTGCAGAGTAGGCAGTCTTTTACTCCTTTTACTCCCCCCCCCCCCCACCGACAAGTTTAAAATATCTGTCACTGAAGTTGAACTAGTGGGTATTTCATTATAATTCACTGCAACTTGATACATTGCTGGTTTGTTCTCACAGTTAATTCTACACTCCTGTCACAAGCGTGCGATAATGATTAGTTTGTCAAGTGATCTTTGCCAAGTTCCTCTCATCATCTGAGTGAGGGAGGAGAAGAGGGAGTAGGGGAAGGGGATATTGAACACTGGTTTGTCATACTGGGCAACATTAGTGCCAATATGCCATTTACCCTTACAAGGTTATTCTCAAAACATAGCATAAGATTATGACAATTTTGATATAATAATTATCATCATCAGTGAATCATATCTTCATTTCATCAAAATCATCAATGTTATCATCACCATCATTATCAGTCACATCACCATCATTATCATCATCATCATCATCATCACCACCACCTTTAAGTATCATTATCAATTCATCATCATCATAATCCATATCATTTTCATCATCATAAACCACCTCTATCACTATCACTATCACTATCAAAATCATCTTCATCATTACCATCATCATCACCATCATCATCATGGTCATCATCCCTACAACTATTAACTAGCAATATTTTAAAGCTGCAAAGCAAACCAGTAATGATACAGTCAAGTAAGTGAATAATTAACCCCAACTTTCTGCAACTTTGTTAGTTTTCCAATCATCCAACTAATATATGAACAAGTACCTCCAAATTTAGCCACAATTCATCAGTACCAATTTGGGGTACGAAAATGCCTAAAATAAATGACATTGTTCAGTAGCTTCCAGAAGTCAAGATTAGTTTTATTTGTTTTATTCCACACTGCCACACGCCAGGCCAGGCAGCCAATGGAAGGACGCAACTTGAGAACATAACAAACACTTCCTTCTAAACATTTGGATAAGACGA
The DNA here is from genome assembly GCA_001188425.1 of Eucidaris tribuloides. NCBI lineage: Eukaryota > Metazoa > Echinodermata > Echinoidea > Cidaroida > Cidaridae > Eucidaris > Eucidaris tribuloides. Next base: position 37,585 of record JZLH01S0504517.1, read on the forward strand.
TTGTCGTTGAGTGCATTGATCTGTGAATGACGTGAAGCCCCGCCCACAAATCACAATGTGACCTCTATATGATGAACTTCCCGTATTGACGTTTAGGGGGTGGGTTGTTTTTACTGTATCAGTCGTGTAATGTCACCGTAAACTTGGGAACACAGTTAAAGGAGAACTATCACTGCAGAATGGCAGAGCTCCCACGCTTGACTGAAATGATCAAAATGAGGGCACATACATGTATGTTTCCCATAATGCAGCATGAAAAGCTTTGGTTGTGTTGTAAGCATAATTTCTTTTCCTAGCGTAGTTTATGGCACTCCAACAAAGGATGTACAACCTATATGCTTGTATTGCAAGACTAGGTTTGACCTCTAATTAACTTTTAAAATTTGATAATTTTACTGAAAGTCTCTAAATTATTAGAATTTGGGGGATTGGAATGAAATCATTCATAACGTAGGAAAATTACAAATCCAAACACCAAAATGGACATAAGTCTAACAAGCCCTAAATGAGGTACCTTGTTTTAACTCTTAACGAGCCAGATGATTTAAACCTTGATGGTCTATCTGTGTATTATTTGGTGCAGATCTATGACTTCGGCACGTTAAGAGTTAATGAAAGAAATGTTTTGCAGTGAGCATTTACAAAGCCATGCAGGTTTACTAATCATCTCTGTATTATCACACGATAATTGGATCAAACACTAGATCTTGTTGTTTTTCCAGTGGGTAGAGTAAACTTTGACAAAATGTTTTTATAAGAAATGAAGGTGATACGAAGGTAGAAGTTGAAGAAATTTAAGATTAATGAGAACAAGATTAAATAATTCATTAAATTAATCATGGATGCAGGGTTTACCTTTCTTGGACTGCGCGGTTCTTTTTCGTCTTTAGGAAGCGAGCTCAGCGACTGTGATCGTCTCTTGCCCGGTGATACACTGCCAGCAGTCGGTGGGAACGTAAATGCACTGGGTCTAGGAAAATAATGAACAGAAAGCAAAACACATTTCTAAATAACTGTCTTACACTATGTTTGTCAGGATAAAGCAATGATGGCAATACAACAACTTCGGGAGATACAAGCATATTTTATGTGATAAAAGAATGCCAATGGTACTGAGAAGGGAACTATTCAATTCCTGTATTATCCCGACAATGACATATGGATCGGAGACATGGACAACCACAAAACAACTCGAACAAAAACTAGGTACATCACAGAGGGCAATGGAGAGAAAAATGCTGAACATCACACTAAGAGACAGAATACAGAATACAGAATACAGAAATTTGACGGCAAACACAAACCAATGATATCATGGAAAAGGTGAAAGAAGCAAAATGGAGATGGGCAGGACACCTAATGAGAAGGACAGATGGGAGGTGGTCAAAAAGGGCCACAGAATGGATTCCACGAGACAGGAAAAGATCAAGAGGAAGACAGAAACGTCGTTGGCGGGATGACATCACACAATACATAGGCAGCACCTGGAAGTCATGGAAGGATCATGAAGAGGGCTACATCCAACTGTGGATGAACTCAGCCTGGTGAGGTGAGGTGAGGTGAGGGGAGGCAATACAATACTAGTACTCATTCAAGTGCAATGTCAAAAGCTCATTCCTGTTTCAGGCATTACAGGCACAATGAAATCTCAAATGCACTGCAAATCTTTGTGTGCCTACATGTATGCAAAAGCCACTGACTGTATGTTGTATGCCTTTGCGAAGACCGCTAGTATAATACATAATGAATACAGATAACAGCCTTTGCAAATGTAGATGACATACACTGAACAGCCATTGTATAGTCACAGAACAAAATGAAGCTGTTATTGGAAAGAGCTGAAATTTTACACAACAACTTCATACATGTAATACTTCTATTCAGTCAAGTTTCCTTGGCTTACACACAAGTCACAATCAATTATTTATAGCATTCATGAATTTGTTTACATGAAGCTGAGTTTCTCTGACATATTTTTCAAACTTCTACAAAAACATGGTCAAGTTAATTTCATGGAAAGTCATGTTTCTCCATCACTTCTGGCCCTCTAATTTAAAGGGAGTGAATCTCATTTGCAAACATCCCCGCAGACCAGGAAAAGATAACCCATGCCCTTAGGCTATTAATGAAAGGCATGTCTGTGGAATTTGGGGGTCAGTAATAACCTAGAATTTGAAAAATGTGAAAGAAAAACAATAGCCATTTAGTGTACGTTCTATGGTAGGAATTTTTTTCTCGCGAGAAAAAAATTCAAATCAGAGTCTAACTGTCTCTATAATTCCACTAAAATTGAGTTTCTAGCTCCTATATTTTGCTCAAGGTTCCCAGATGGTATTTTCTTCCAAATGCCATTTCATTTACACAATGTTAATTTTTAGGTATGCAAAAGAGATCCACTGCCTTGAAATAAATGATAGGTAAATGTATGGTCTTCAGAAAATTTCAAAACCCATAAATGGACTTCTCCAACTTAACTCAACCATTTTTGGCTTTTACACAAAAACTGTCATTTATTGTTGGTTTTGTGGTAAAATATTACATGTTGAATCTATAACATACATTTAATGGTTGCACAGAACCAAAAGTATTCTGACTGTAGGTTACTTTATTCCATTTCTTATACATGTAGGTTAGAACCCAGACCCCAAATCCATTCAGCAATCTTGGTGGTCAATTAGTTATGATGTCTGTTAAATGATCAGGAGATTATGTTAAATATCCCCACCAGGCTCCATTTGTGATTTCTTTTTAAATTTTTATGGAGACTCAAAACCTCACTGCAAGAGCGTGTTCAAATCTGCAATTTGCTGTGCAGTTGTATGGATATGCATGAGGGATTATTGCTAGACACTGAAATGCTACAGGCATCAATGCTAGACATGGATTAAGATATCTGAGGTATTTGTTAGTATCATGTGGGATTGCGAAATATGCCACATTTTTATTACAAACAGGTAATTTCTGCTAATAATCCAGAAGTAGAGGATTATTCTCTGCAGTTTTAAGCAGCTACCTACGCAAGTTAGCCCAGTTAGAACATAGGGCAAGGCTGTTTAGGTGGTTGATTATCATAATAATAATAACAGTAACAATACATAGCATTTCTATAGCACCGTTTCCCATTTTGGTTAAATGCTCGATGCTTTATGACAAAGAAAAGGATAAAAAGGAAGTAGAAAAAATGTACGCACAAGAGTGGCAGAGAGGGAGGGGAGGAGAGAGGGAGGGGTGAGGGAGGCAGAAAGGGGTGGTGAAGGAGAAGGGGCTAAAAGAGGGGAGAGGGAGGGGAGAGGGAGGGGAGAGGGAGGGGAGAGGGAGGGGAGGGGTGAAGGGGGAGGGGTAGAGGAGGGGCTCAAAT